>JAOTQR010083795.1:0-37474 GCA_025774065.1 Solanum ossicruentum
ACCCGAACCTGAACTCTGGATTTTTAAAAGATTTTTCTGTTAGATCATTTAAAATATTTAATGGTTTCCTAATTATCCGTAAAATTAGGTGGCGACTCTATTTTTCTTTTGAAATTTTGAAAATTAGTTTTCACTGAAATAAATCGAGTTTTAAACTGATTTTTAAATTTTTCTCAAATAAAAAGCCATTTTCGGCATAACAATATGTTGTTGGAATAGTTTGGTTAGAGTTGGAATAGGTTTGGAATTGTCAATGTCGAAATGTAGCGAAGGGAGGTAATGTTATGCCGCCTATTTATATGTTGCATAGAATTGTTATATGTTGTGCTTGGTGGGCTGTTGTAAGACTGTTATGGCACTAAAACAGGCTGCACATGATATGTATATAAGAATTTTTATTAGAAAATACGATTATAAGTGAAAAGGTTAAAGGAATGCATTTGCGTCGCTAATTATAGGCTTGCTGCCCGGGTGTTAGTTTTTATGATATTGGGCTGCCAACAAGTGTTTCTTTGCAACTGGTACTAGTATTATTGCCTAATATATTGTAGACAAGTATTTGGAGGAAGGGAAGGTTATGTTGAGGTAACAGCGAGGTCGTACAACGAGGTATGTAAATCTACTTAATTTCGTATTACTTGGCATAAAACACAGATCCCTCCTTGGCACATAAAGGCACTTACCAACTCCAACACAACTATTAACCATGTCTTCACTCTTTCACATGTTCATATGCTCCCATACATAGTCACCTTCAGATCTGCATATATACGTAGATACCAAGTCACATGGGTCCTTGTTGCTAAATAAAGTTCACGAGTTGGCTTATTTCGTATGCATTTCATTATTTGTGTAACGTACTCTTTTTATTGTCATATTGTCTTGTATGATTATTTACATATGACATGCTACATCAACAGTCCTATAGCTCCAATATTATGACCATCAAAAGAATCATCTCAAAGATAATTAACAGATAAAGTAAAGTATATTGCTTATTGATGGGTGGTAGCCCAAGGGGTGGAAGAATCACCTAGCCAGGGATGATCCTATCATGGGTGGTAGCCCGAGAGGTTAAGGAAGAGCCTAGCCAATTTCGATCCCGATACAGTTTTACCATTAATAAGCTGGTCATTTGTATTACATGTTGTGCACAATTATACCGTAAAGGTAAAGTGATAAAAAGAACATAAAGTACATGATCCCACAGTACAACTAAAGGTGGTCTCTTATCCTATACCAGTGCACAGTTTCATTTGAGTTGTTACTTCATATATAGTATATCCTGCCGTACACATTCAGTACATTAGCTCATACTGACATCCCTTATGGGGGACCTGCATTTCGTGCTACAGGTACAGGTGCTAGTAGATCTCCCATGTAGGAGTACAGGATATCCAGCTACTGTTATCAAGCTCCAGGTTGCTTCAGAGATTTGTGTCTAGAGCTTATAATTTTTATTGTATAGTTAGTCGAGGTGGGGCCTATCCCGACTCTCATCAGATACTCTTCCTTACTAGAGGCTTTGTAGACTATGTAAATTAAAGTGTGGTCATGTCTCATACTTTAAACACCATGGCCCCAACGGCCTAGCCATATGGTATGTTGTTATAGTTTACTTTCTTAAAGGCATGTTGAATTTAAAAATTCCCTTATAATATGTATAGAAAGTGCATAAATACAGGTCGGTTCTCCCAAGCCATATCGGCAATGGATGTCAGTCCTCCCTAACGGGACTTTGGGCATCACAGAAGTGGTATCAGAGCGGGTCACCCTAGGGAGTCTACAAAGTCGTGTCTATGTAGAGTCTTGTTTATCGATGCGTTGTGCACAACATTTATAAGCAGGAGACTATGTGTCATTTAGGAGTGGTTATTTTCTTTTCTTTCTTTAGATCGTACCATAGAGTTAAGTGTAATAGGTGGATTATGTCTAATCCCTAAATTGTTTTGTACAACAAGTATGCCAGAAACCAGGCAAAACAAAGGCAAAAGGAAAGGAGTAGAAGTGGTGGTTGGTGTACCCAGTTAGGTGAGACAACGAAATGAGGTTCAAGAGGAGTCTCTGTTACGGACATCTCGAACTCCTCCAGCTCCTTATGAACCGGGAAGTAGTGAAACTCCCCCAGAACAACCTATTGATACTACCATGCATGATATGAGAAATGCAGTATAAATATTGACCCGTATAGTTGCTGGCCATGGTCAAAGACAGAAAGGTCCGGTTATAGGTACAGATGGTACGAATAGGGTTGTTGGCATAAGGATATGTGATTTCCTTAATTTATACCCTCCATCCTTCACTGGGTCAGATCCTAATGAAGACCCCCAAGACTTTATTGATTAGATTCAATGCACTTTAGATGTTATGCATGTGAGTGGTACAGAAGTTGTCGAGTTAGTGACATATAGGTTGAAGGGTGTGGTTATATTGTTGTATGAAGCTTGGAAGCAATCTAAGGGTATAGATGCACCTCCAACTACCTGAAAAGAGTTCAAAGAGGCATTTCTTGACCATTATTTGCCATTAGACATCCGAGAGGCCCATGCAGATCAATTCTCGAGTCTCCCCAAGGGAATATGAGCGTGAGGGAGTATAGCCTTCAATTTAATTCTCTGGCCAGGTATGCTCCTAATGTAGTTGCTACTATGGCAGATTGAGTTGATTGATATGTTGATAGATTGGATACGTATTTGGTCAGAGACTGTACCATTGCCTCCTTGAACAATGACATGGATATAGTGAGAATGCAGGCTTTTGTACAGAAATTGGAGGATCAGAGGCAAAGGAGAAGGACACAATAGTTAGAAAGGGCGCAGTCCAAGAGGGCCAGGTTTACCAGGCGATTTACACCACCTCAAGGTGAGCTTAGGCCTCGTATTTCTAATAGACTGCCTAGGTCATCATCCTCCTACTCTACAGCCAGTGCTCCACCATAACTCCAAGGATCTAGAAGTAATCATTTGGCTAACGAGGTGAAGGACAAGGTATACGGACAACAGGATATTCGGCAGGCCAACCAATGGCTCCTAGGCATCCTTGTAAATAGTGTGGAAGGAGTCATCCGAGTATATGTCATGTTGGGATAGATGTTTGTTATTGGTGTGGTGCGCCAAGGCACATGATGAGAGATTGCCCGAGGAGACGTATGGGTGGTATAGCACAATCTACTAGGTCAGCTGTTACATCATCATCATGGGTTCCTCCATTAGGTAGGGTTCAATAAGCACCTACGGGTCATGGCAGAGGTGTTAGAGGGGCAGTTAGCTCTAGCGGAGTCTAGAACAGCACATATGCTCTGGGGAGTCGGTAAAATTTAGAAGCTTCACCTGATATGGTCATAGGTATGTTGTCCATCTTTTCACATAATGTATATGCATTAATTGACCCTGGTTCTACACTATCCTATATCAATCCACTAGTTGCTAAGCTTAAGAGAACACATTATTGAACAAACCATTTGAAGAGTTTACACCAACCGGTGAATCTATTTTGGCTAGAAGGGTTTATTATGACTGTGTAGTAACTGTTCATGACCGTTACATATTGGCTGACCTTATTGAGCTAGAAATGGTGCAATTTGATGTTATAATGGGTATGGATTGGTTAGCTTCTTGCTATGACACCGTGTATTGTCGAACTAAGAGAGGCTGCTTCCACTTTCCAATTGAGGTAGTTCTTGAATGGGAAGGCAATATTGGGCCGCCAAAGGGTAAGTTCATCTCTTATTTAAGGCCATAAAAATGATATCTAAGGGGTATATATGTCATTTAGTTAGAGTGAGGGATATGAGGTAGAATCACCAACCCTTCAATCAGTTCCAGTAGTGAATGAATTCGTTGATGTGTTCCCTAAAGAACTTCCAGGCTTACCTCCAGAATGAGAAATAGATTTTGGTATTGACTTACTTCTAGGCACTTAACCTTTTTCCATCCCTCCATATAGGATGGCCCCGGCAGAATTGCGTGAATTAAAAGAGCTGTTAAAAGACTTATTGGAGAAGGATTTTACAAGACCTAGTGTGTCCCCTTGGGTTGCACCAGTGTTATTTGTACACAAAAAGGATGGCACCTTGAGAATGTGTATCGACTATCGACAATTGAATAGGATGACAATTAAGAATTAATACTCCCTCTCTAGGATTGATAATTAATTTAATCAGTTACAGGGTGTCAAATGCTTTTCGAAAATTGAATTTGAGAGTAGGTTATCACCAAGTGAGGGTGAAGGAGAAAGATATACCTAAGATTGCTTTCAGAACACGCTATGGTCACTTTGAATTTCTTGTTATGTCATATAGGCTAATGAATTTACCCACTGTATTTATGGATCTGATGAATAGGGTATTCAAGCCATTCTTGGATGTGTTTTTTATAGTGTTTATAGATGACATTTTGTTATATTCAAGATCAGAAGAGGGGCACGCAAATCACTTATGACAAGTGTCACAAGTTCTTCATGATCGACAGTTGTATGCGAAATTTTTTAAATGTAAATTTTGGCCAAATTCATTGGCATTCTTGGGTCATATTGTGTCTGATGAGGGAATAAGAGTTGATTCACAAAAGATAGAGGCTGTGAAATAATTACCTAGACCAATATCACCCACGGAAGGTCAGAGCTTCCTAGGTTTGGCAGGTTATTACAAGAGGTTTGTCGAAGGTTTTTCTTCTATTTCTACACCTCTAACAAAGTTGACACATACGGCAACCAAGTTCCAATGGAATGATACATGTGAAAGGGGCTTCCAGGAGCTTAAAAATAAGCTAACTTCTGCACCTGTGCTAGTACTTGTGGAAGGCACCGAGGGGTATGCAGTGTATTGTGATGCTTCAGGAGTTGGCTTAGGGTTTTTACTGACACAACATGATAGGGTAATTACTTATGCATCTAGACAGCTACGATCACATAAGAAAAACTACCCAATACATGATCTTGAGCTAACAGCGGTTGTATTTACTCTGAAAATATGGCGCCACTATTTGTATGGGGTTCACATTGACATATATACTGATCATAAGATCTTGCAATACATCTTTAAGCAGAAATACCTAAACTTAAGACAGCGGAGATAGATAGAGCTAATAAAGGAGTATGACGTTGATATACTATACAATCCGGGGAAGTCAAATGTGGTAGCCAATGCTCTGAGTCGTAAGGCAATCATGAATACTGGTGATCAAGCTGTGATTAGTCAAGGAGTGGCTAAGGATCTACGTCAGCTAGCTAGTTTGGGAGTTCACCTTCTCAAGACTCCAAAGGAAAGCGTTATTGTATATAATGCAGCAGCGTCTTCATTAGTAATGGAGATGAAAGAAAAATAGTTCGAGGATCCTATTCTACGATAGCTTAAAGAAAAGGTGAGTCAGGGTGTAATAAAGGGCTTTAGTATTACACAAAATGGAGTACTTCATTGCCAAAATAGATTATGTGTGCCTGACATTAATGGGCTAAGGAAAAGGATAATGGAAGAAGCCCATCATTCCCAATATTCCATCCATGCAGGATCAGCTAAGATGTATCATGACCTGAAAGGAATGTTTCGGTAGGGAGTCATGAAAAAGGACCTTGCAGAATTTGTGGCTCAATGTCCAAATTGACAACAAGTGAAAGTACAACACGAAAAGCCAGAAGGTTATATGTAGTGTATAGAACTTCCAACATAGAAGTGGGATATGATCAATATGGATATTGTTACCGGGTTGCCTCGCTCATTTCAGAAGTTTGACTCCATGTGGGTAATAGTTAAAAGACTTACAAAGTCAGCACATTTCTTGCCAGTCAGGAGTGATTATACAGCTGAAGAGTATGCTAAGCTATAACTTAAAGAGATAGTCAGGCTATATGGAGTCCCAATCTCCATTATATCTGACCGAGGAACTCAATTCACTGTACAGCATTCCACCCTCAAACAGATGGTCAAGCAGAATGCACCATTCAGACACTTGAAGATATGTTGCGAGCTTGTGCATTGGACATTAAAGGTAGTTGGGTGGACCATTTGCCACTTACTGAATTTGCCTATAATAAGAGCTACCACGCGAGTATCAAGATGGCACCTTATGAAGATTTTTATGGAAGGAAATGTAGATCGCCAATTGGATGGTTCGAAGTGAGTGAAACCACTTTGCTTAGGCCAAATCTAGTACAACAAGCCATGAAAAAAGTTAAGGTAATATAGCAGCGACTAGAAACAACCCAAAGTCATCACAAATAATATGTTGATGCTAGGAGGAGGATTGGAATTCTCAGTAGGGGATTGGGTATTTTTAAAAGTGTCTCCAATGAAAGGGGTTATGAGATTTGGTAAGAAAGGAAAACTAATCCCACGTTATATAGGGAAATATAAGGTTATTAAGAGGTTTGGGCAGGTTACATATGAACTAGAGCTACCCAAGAGTTTTTAATGGTTCATCTAGTTTTTCATGTCTCAATACTTCGAAAATGCATAGGTGACCCATCTCGTATCGCTCCTATTGAGGATGTGGAGGTTACAGAAGATCTCACATATGAAGAGGTACCTATTGCTATTCTAGATCATCAAGTTACGAAGCTAAGGAATAAAGAAATAGCTTCAGTAAAAGTACATTGGAGAAACCAGCAAGTAGAAGAAACAACATGGGAGATCAAGGACGAGATGAAGTCAAAATACCCTTACTTATTTGAAGCTAAAGAGGAAGCCCAATATGTAGACTAAGGACACTAATAGGTACGTGCAATTGAATATTTAATGTGTTGTCAAAATTTTGTGTAAGTAAAGGTTTAAACTTGGTTAAGCTATGTAATTGTGCTAACATTTGAGGACGAATGTTCCTAAAGGGGGGAGGATGTAACACCCCACATATTACAATACTAGTACTATGCAAATGAAACATGAAATGGTTTGGTCAAATTAGCACCAATTTTTAAAAGTTCTTGAATCTCCAATAAAGGGCGATATGTATGTCTAACGTTGAAGAGAGTCAAGTGTAAATTAGTTTTAAGTCGAATTGAGGAGATCACGGCCTTACACAAAGTGAGAGAATTGATGTGCTTATAGTACTTAGTAAGGTAGCAGGTGAATGACCTACTTGCTTAGCTTAAATTTCTAGCAAAACAGAGAGGAGGCCCGACGTTGAATTTGTCCAAGTCCAATTATGAATAAAGTCCGTGTTAAGGGTGTATCCTTAGCTCGTGTTTTAGCATCATAAATGGACTTTATTTTCAGTCGAAGAAACATATAAAAAGTACCCAAGTACATCACAACCCACTTAACCATTTGGGCCCAAACAAAGTGAAGAAAAATTTGGAAAATGGGCAGCCAAGGCCCATGAACTTTGAGACCCAATTAGGCCCAATTGAAAGGGCCAAGTGGCTGCATCACCACCTTAATATATATAATTCTTAAACCACACAAGAAAGTCGGCCAAGATTCCCTTTAAAAAGGCTTACAAATAACACCTTTAAGTCATTCTTAGACTTGGAAAATTTCAGCTTTCACAAACTCTCTCTCCACACTTTCTTAACCTAGCAAAGCAGCCACAAGAGGACTTTTAGGGTTCTTGGTGAATCGCTACACCTTGAAGGTAGTGGTAAGTAAGTTTACATATGTGTTTAATATTGTTTTATTATGAAAAACAAGAGACTACGTTGGTTATGTTTGTACTAAAATATTGGACAGCATGTGTCCTAAGGGTTGTTGTGAGCTTTTCTTGTTGTTCAAGAGAATTTTTTCTTCTTAGTGGACTGAATTATGAAGAAAGACTTATGTTATTAACAAGTTTTAGTTTGTTAGTTGTGTAACTTAGCTGTTGCACCACTTTTACAGTCCACAAAAGTGAGTCCTTATAGGATATCGCAATTATATTCTTAATACGAACTTGTGGGTTATTGGATGGAAGGCTATTGACTCACGTCCTTCATTACTTCTTTGATGCTATTCTAAGACTGTTTTAGGATTTTTTCTGTATGTATAAATGTTGTTGGAACAGTTTGGTTAGAGTTGGAACAGGTTTGGAATTGTCGACGTCGAAATGTAACGAAGGGAGGTAACATTATGCTGCCTATTTGTATGTTGCGTAGAATTGTTATGTTTGTTCTTGGTGGGATGTTGTAATACTCTTATGGTACTAAAAAAGGTTGCACATGATATGTATATAAGAATTTGTATTAGAAAATGCGATTATAAGTGAAAAGGTTGAAGGAATATGTTTGCGTCGCTAATTATAGGCTTGCTGTCGGGGTGTTAGTTTTTATGATATTAGGCTGTCAAGAAGTATTTCTTTGCTGCTAATACTAGTCTTATTGCCTAATATATTGTACATAAATATTTGGAGGAAGCGAAGGTTATCTTGAGCTAATAGCGAGTTCGTACAGCGAGGTATGTAAGGCTACTAGATTTCGTATTACTTGGCATGAAACATAGATCCCTCCTTGGCAGATAAAGGCACTTACCAACTCCGATACAACTATTAACCATGTCTTCACTCTTTCACACGTTCATATGCTCCCATACATAGGCACCTTCAGATCTGCATATATACGTGGATACCAAGTCACATAAGTCCTTGTTGCTAAATAAAGTTCATGAGTTGTCTTATTTCATACGCATTACATTATTTGTGTAACGTACTCTTTTTATTTTCATATTGTCTTGTATGATTATTTACATGGCACATGCTACATCTATAGTCCTATAGCTCCAATATTATGACCACCAAAAGAATCATCCCAAAGATAATTGAAAGATGAAGTAAACTATATTGCTTATTGATGGGTGGTAGCTCGAGGGGTGGAAGAATCACCTAGCTAAGGATTATCCTATCACGGGGGGTAGCCCGAGGGGTTAAGGAAGAGCATAGCTAGGGTTGATCCCGATACAATTTAACCACTGACCAGCTACTCATTTGTATTACATGCTGTGCACAGATTATACAGTAATGGTAAAGTGATAAAAAAACAAAAAGTACATAATCCCAAAGTACAACTAAAGGTGGTCCCTTATCGTACAGCAGTGCACAGTTTCATTTGAGTTGTTACTTCATATATAGTATAGCATGCCTTACATATTCAGTACATTATCTCATACTGACATCCCTTATGGGGGGCCTGCATTTCATGCTGCAGGTACAGGTGCTAGTAGATCTTCCCAGTAGGAGTACAGGATATCTAGCTGATTTACCAAGCTTCAGGTTAACTCAGAGCCTTGTGTCTAGAGCTTATAATTTTGTATTGTACAGTTAGTCGAGGCGAGGCCTGTCCCGACTCTTATCAAATAATTTTCCTTATCTAGAGGCTTTATAGATTATGTAAATTAAAGTGTGGTCATGTCTCGTACTTTAAACATCGTGGCCCCAACGGCCTAGCCATATGCATTTCTTTTTGGCTTGTTATTATAATTTACTTTCTTAAAGGAACGTCGAATGTAAAAAATCCCTTATAATATATATAGAAAGCGCATAAATATAGGTTTGTTCCCCCAAGTCTTATCTACAACGGGTTTCAGTCCGCCCTAATGGGACTTTGGGTGTGACATCGCTCTCCTCCTAGGTGGTATAGGCTACAGTTGTACTTGAGTTACTACCTCTTTGCAATTTCTGCTGCTCCCGAACCTTCCTCAGTTCCTCTATGGCTAAAGACTCTCGAACCACCTGTTCTGTAATCTGCTCCTCTAGCTCTGCCACCTCCTCAACTCTACAACCTCCTCAACTGTCCTCCAGCTCTACCACCTTCTCAATTGTCCTCAGTTTCTCCTCCGAGTCTTGGACCGTCTGACGAACCCATGGCTTGATCTGGTTCATCAGCTTGCTCAGCTGGGTCTCCATCTTAGCCAACTTGAGCATCAAAGTCTGAAAAGCAAAGGCAGACATAATAGGGTATTCTGGGGAAGTAACCTGAGTAGAAGAGGTTGCTGGTGTATCTGTGGAGGGCATCGCCTCTGTACCAGCTGCTAGAGGTTGGTTTAGTGCAACTGGAGTGGATGTGGTGGTAACTGGAGTAGACTCATCAGTATATGGCTCTAGTTGGAATGGATCTGGCATGGAAGGAGAAGCTTCTCTCTGTAAGGAAACTGAGTTCTCAACAGCTTTGATCAGGCTGGGATCCATAATATGCAGGGCCTCTACATATGGGTCGAAGTGGAGAAATACATGAACTCTGGCATTAATACATATTTTATGTATCAAGATGGGGAATGGCAATGAGGTGTTACTCTGAATCATGGAATCATTAATTTGCTCCACCATGATTCGTGCCCAGTCTATCTCATAGCTAGCCAAGATACTACCTAGTAGCACAGCGCACCGTAAATGTAGGCCGGATGAGTGATCATATAATAGACCACTAGAATTTGGCCGAAAAGAAGAGTTGAGACTTTACTATCGACTCGGCTTGGTTTCTGATCCACGCTGGCTCGGCACTGCCCTCACAAATATTTCTGACCACCCATCGGAGAAGCTCGATCCTCGGGTACACATTCGTCCTTGTCACTGCTAGCCTCATCTTCTCGATCCTGTTATCATGTTCAACGGTGAACGTGGCACCCTGTAATTCGGCTCAAGCTGAACCATGAGAATGGTCTCTTTTGAAATGTTGACTATCTGACCCTAGGCTAAGACCTCCCGCAATCTTGGCTGATCAACGGCCTTCATCCTTTTCGGAAGATCTCTGAAGATGGTAGCAGCATAGGCGGCGTAGAACTCTCGAACTAAATACGGGGCATACTTGACCAAGCGCCCTGATAACCATCGAAGTCAATGCTAGTCAATCTCTGCCTCTAAATTCGGAACCCTACTCAACCCCAAATCATTCAGCCTCGATTCTTCATGAAATGGCCTGATAGGCTTTCCCTATCCTTTTAGCTCTAACCCCCTATTGTAGAATTCTTCCATACGCAGAACTCCCCATTGAATGTGTCTAGGATCAGTAGAAGAGGCAGATGGATGGACTAGGGGCTGTGACTCTGCCTCAGCCTACTAAGTTTGTGATGCCTCATGAGAATCTGAATTACTTTCGGACTCATCTTCATCACCCTTCTCTTCAGACTGGAAGGTGCTCTCGATTGTCATTTGGGCATATACGACTCTAGACCGTGTCAGGGGCACCTATGCATCTGGGTTAATCCGAACCCTCTGGACCTCCTCTGAACCCTCAGTCTGCTCTATCTTATAAGCCTCATCTATCAGCTTTCTGTGAAAGTCCCGAATAACATTTTTATATTTTAGAGGCATCGTACCTAAAAATTACGCCCCTTACCACAAATGAGCACCATAGTTGCAAAAATATCAAAACACAAACAGAGAAAGTAACAGGAAGAAACAAGAACAAAAAGTAAACCATAGAAAAATTTGACACTGCACCAGTTGCAGATTTGCAGGTACAAGGCACAGGTACGACTCGTAGGGTGACCTACTAGTCATTGTCTGGGCTCGTATCAATCTTTAGAAACATTTCAAAGCTCAAGACAGGTCTACGAGACCCTCACTATGGTTCTTAGTAGACACTACGACCTATAGGTGGGCCTTGTATGGTAAATGTTAAGAAACTATAGGTGACACTTGTTCCCGACAAAGGGCCACTACGACTCGTAGGACCTCCTATGAGTTGTAGGAAGGCCTCATAGAAAGAGACAATCGGCACCAGTGGGGCCTGTATCTTCACTACACAAGCCAAAATCAAGAAAAAATAATTCAAACCCCATTTGAAGCAACTTGCCCAATCAATTCAACAGGTACATCAATATTCGAACGACCCTAGTCATGAACATTCAAACCACAATTGCCCCACAAATTGAATCAATAATTAGACAATCCAACAAGAACTTCCCAACACATTTGAGAGTCACCCAAAAGTTTTAGATCCCTCAACTCACAACAATCAACACTACACAAAATCATAGGAGTTCAAAGGGATCAAAAGCAAGTTCATTCAAAGGGTATCTCAAAAGCCCATTTTCAACCCTAACACTCATCAACAACTAAATTGCACCTCGATATGAACCCCATAGTTGATCAATCAATAATTATTCACTACAATGACTATGATTAACACTAGATATGGCAAGGTATCGATAACACAATTAAATAACAAGGGCGAATTTGCGATTCAAAAAAAATTAAGGAATCTTAATCGAAAAACCCTAGTTCTCATGTCTAGACAATCATATTCTCATGGGTACTTTCAACATCACATCAAAATACATAATCATCCAACAATTTTAATAGAATAGTGAAATCTTGTGCTAAATTTCCCAAGAAAGCATATCAATTGAGAAGATGACAAGCAAGTAGATGCGCTGACAGAGAAAAGGGAACCAAAAACCTAGAGTAATGGTGCTCGCCAAAAATGTTGCCAACAATGATGTAGGTTGTTGGACAATTAATTAGAAAAGGTGAAAATTGTTTTGGGAACACTTTGGGGCGAAGCAAGGGTTTAAAAATAGGGAAATTAGGGATTAAAATCATTTTGACCCTTAATAAACCCCTACCTGGTCATCTTTTAAAATTCTGCAAATTGGTCTACGAAACCCCGAGTACGAGTCGTAGGGTAGGTCGTGGTCTTGTAGTAGACCCAAACACTTAGAAAAATTCAGAAATCATACTTGATCACTACAAACATCTCTTACGACGCATAGCATGAACTACGAATCATAAGGTTGGCTCATAGTATATGTGTCAATTTCAATCATTGTTTCCATCTACGAGGATTGACAGTGAATCATAATGTGCACTACCGCTTATAGGCCTGGTCGTAGAGGCTGCTTCGAATGGCATTATTCACATATTCATCACTTGATTCATACCTGCAAACAAATCTCAAAGTATTGGTATCCTCAAAACAACACAGCTGATTCAATGTCTTAAACATCAAAACCAAAAATCAATTCACTACATAAAAATTCAAACAACAAAAATAAACTTAAAAACAAGCTAAAAACATGAAAGATAGTTGGGTTGCCTCCCAAGAAGTGCCTTGTTTAATGTCGTGGCTCGACTTAGACATCATCCATCATCAAATATCCTCAATAGCCCATATTTTTCTCTTGAACTCGTCTAGGTGCTTCATTGTTTGGCGGATGTCGAAAACAACCTCTGCATCATTGACCCTAAACCTTAGTTGACTAGTCCATATCCACCAAAGTTTTCCCAATGCCATAAATGGTCTTTGCAATATAATGGGTACCTCAAAATCAACCTCACAATCAAGGATCACGAAATTAGCAAGAAAGATGATTTTATCAACTTTTACAAGCACATCAAAAAGTATCCCTTCCAACTTTTTGATCATTTTATCCGCTATGAGCAGCTGCATTCTTATGGGTGTAGGAGTACCAAGACCAAGTTTTTGAAAATAGCAAGAGGCAACAAATTTATGTTTACTCCTAGATCACATAATGCTCTTGTGAACTCTACATCACCGAGGTACAAGGAATGGTGAATGCACCGGGGACTTCCCTCTTTTGGAATCAGCATTTAGTCATGATGGCAGTACATTGTTGGAGCTCTTATAAAAGCTCTTAGATCGACATGTTTTTTTCCGTCACCAAATCCTTCATGTACTTATCATACCCGAGCATTTTCTCCAATGCTTCTAGAAGGGGAATGTTAATGGATAATTGCTTTAGAATTGAAAGGAAGTGTTTGAATTTACTGACCTCCTCCTTTTTCTTGAGTCTTTGAGGAAAAGAGGAAGGAGGTTTTGGGATCATTGTGACTTTTTCTTGCCCTCTCACCACTTAATTTTGCATCCTGATGGTTTCCAAACTGTCTACTATGCAATGCCCCATATTCTATGGATTTTGAACCGTGTTACTTGGCGAACTGCCCTTTTCGCGTTGGTTCGATTGAGAAGAAACATGAAAAAATTGTTGCTCTAATTGTTTAATAGACACCGAGTGAGACTTTATATTTTGTTTTGTGCTTGAAATGTCCATTCTCATTGAAACGACCACAAAAAATTCCTGAAAACGTGCTTCGAAAGTGCCCGGAATCTTGTTTATTGTATATCTAAAAGTTCATTTGGAACTTCAAAAGTCCGACTTCATATTCTTATTCATGGGGGTAAGAAGGGTCTATCAACTAATTTAAAGCAAAGGAATCGAATTATGAAATTTCACTTAGTGCATTTTCCAGTGGACATTCGTGACCTCTTTGCGACACGAAGAGGTGTTATTTCTGCACTGTCTTTTCCTAGTTTATCCAGATTTTTCTAAGTGTTGGACCTAAGTTTTTCCAAATGTATTTTCACCTATATTTATCCTTATTTGACCCTCATATCATGCAAAACATTTCCCAATATTTCCCAAAACACTTATAGTTATTTATAACCCTAAATTCAAGTCCCAAACTCAAGGCCAATCTCAAGGATTTCTTCAAGGATCTCACTAAGCTTCGAAGCTCCATTAGAGTTTCTTCAAGAATTTCACAAAAGCTACGGCATATGGTATTGAACCATTGGGTCCTTCCACCCATGGTGCCTAAACCCTCTCTTTACTAATAATTCAGGATTTAAAGTTGATTTTATATGTGGGTCTTATATTTTGAGAAATTTACTGCACAGTGAATTTTAGTTCATGAAAGTAAGGTTGTTTTAGCATGTTTTGAGCTTCAAATCTTGGATCTAATGTTTAATTTAATGAGGGGTTTTGATATGAATGTCTTGGGGGTGTTGCAAGGTGTTGAGTAAAGGTTTTACCACTGATTTTCCTGCAGGATTGCATCTTCAAATTGCATGCTCTTTTACCCCATTACACACCCCCAAGGTGTTTGATAAAATGTCCGATTATATTTTCTTGAGGAATTGAAGGTCTGAAGCATGAGATATTATATGAATGATGTTATGATGATGAAATGAGTTTATGTACATTATTATTCCTACATGAGGTATTGCATTAGAGCTTATGATATATCCTATATAAAGTGTTGCATAGACCATGCCCGATCCGGGGGGACAAGAGCCCGGGTAACCTAGAATGAGGGTCAATACTTATGTCCACCAAGGTGATGGAGTGGAAACATCACCAACCTAGAATGAGGGTTAATACTCATCTCCACCTAGGTGATGGGGTGGAAATATCACCAACCTAGAATGAGGGTTAATACTCATCTCTACCTAGGTGATGGGGTGGCAACATCACCAACCTACCTAGGGGTTCGTACCTTGTAATGCTAGCTTGGTCTCATCTTCACATATGATATTCTATATGAGCATGGATTACCTAAGCATGTTTTACTTATGTATTGATCATACATGAAATATTGTTATATCATGCTTATTGCCTATTGTTATACATGTTGATTATGAAGCTTGTCTCTTGTTGCATTGCGTTCCACATACTTAGTAAATTTAAATATACTAACACATACTCTTGCCTACATGATATCACCATGTATGAACTGGTGCCCAAGTTGATCATCCTCCTCCACATGGCTAGACGGTGCTATTCCAAGCTTGCTGGTGAGTCCTCCTTTTCGGGGACTTTGGTTGATGTTTTTCACTTATCTATGTATTGAGGCACTATCTTATGTTCTATTTGACTATGAGGGTGAGTCTAGTTACTTTGGCTTGGCCCCCCTCTATCTATGTATTTAGATGTGTTTGTTGGACATATTATGTATTTATGTATGAGCTTTGACTCTTGGCTTTTGATTATGGCATTTATTTAAGCTTTTCCTTAGTCCCATTATTGCTACTCTCAATATATGTGTTTTTGTATGCTTCCTCAACCAAGGGTGTGTAATGACAAGTTAAGACGCTTGTTTTGGGTCCCTTCAGGTTTCCCATTCACCGTGTCATGTCTAGGACCTAGGCTTGAGTTGTGATAAACTTGGTATCAGAGCACTAGGTTGACAGATCATCAGAGTCCAATAGACCGCATCGATTAGAGTCCTATTCATGGTTACGAAGCGCGCCATGACTATGAATAGGAGGTTGTCAGGTATTTTAGGAAATGTTTCCCTTCTTCATCTACTAAGTCGTTCTATAGAGTTGTAAAAAGTATTCCCCCCTAACGATTGTTCTTTTCTATGATAGATCATGCCGAATACTAGAGGAAGACGGGCCCAAACTCGTGAGGAGCAACCTACCAATGGTGAGCTCCGGGATGCTTTTACTATGCTTTCCCAACTGGTGTCCAACAAAGTCCAACAAGGGGCCCAAGCCCCTCATGCTACTACCCTAAGAGCTAGGGTAAGGGACTTCATGAGGATGAATCCCCCAATTTTCCATGCATCAAAGGTGGATGAGGATCCACAAGAGTTTATTGATTAAGTCTACAAAATCTTGTCAATCATGGGTGTTGGGACAAATCATAAGGCGAAGTTGGCAGCGTACCAACTCAAGGGGGTGGCCCAAATTTAGTTTGATCAATGGAAAGGTGAGAAGGATAATGGCTATGTAGTGCTTTGGGAGGAATTCAAATTTCCCTTCCTTAATCGGTTCTTCCCTCTTGAGCTTAGGGAAGCAAAGTTGTTTGAATTTATGAACTTGAAACAAGGTGGTATGAGTGTGACAGAGTATGCCCTTAAATTTAATCAACTATCAAAGTATGCTCCTCATCTGGAGGCTGACCCTAGGTTAAGGATGAATAATTTTGTAATGGGGGCCTCCAATTTGGTAAGTGAAGAGCACCGGTCTGCGTTGCTTATTAGTGATATGGACTTGTCTCAGTTAATGACATATACCGAGCAAATGGAAGAAGAAAATTTAAGTAAGAGAAGGGGTCATGAGTCCAAGAGGGTTCGTATTGGGGGCAAGCTCCATAAGTGTGGTCGATTCCATCAAGGCCAAGGGCCTCCTCATGCTACAAATAGGGGGTTTGCAAATGACTTCCCTAGGCCTCAAGGTTTTAGTGGTGTGTCTCCCATTGATGTGTGTACTACATGTGGGAGGAGTCATAAGGACCCATGTTTTAAGGGCTCCAATCATGTTTTGAATGTGCGAAGCTTGGTGACAATAAGGTAGATTGTCTTAGAAACCATGGCAAGGTCCGGGTGCAAATGTAGTTCCATTGGGTAGAGGTGGTCCTCAAGGTGGTTCCCTAAGGAAGAATCGATTTTGTGCTCTACATGGGAGGCAAGGGGTTGGTGAGGTCCCCAATGTTATTACCGGCATGTTGAAAATCTTTGATCTTGATGTATATCGTTGATTGATCTGGTGCCACCCTTTCTTTTGTTACCCCGATTGTTGCTAAAAAGTTCCATGTTGAGTTAGAGTTGTTACATGAGTCATATGAGGTGTGTACTCCTATTGGTGCATCAATTTTTGCTCAGAGGGTGTATAGAAATTGCCCGGTTTGCATCTTGCATAAAATCTTACCTTATGATCTTGTTAAATTAGATATGGTTGATTTTGATGTTATTCCTGGGATGGATTGGTTGCATGCATACTATGCTTTTATTTATTGTAGGACTCGTAGGGTCAAGTTTCAATTTCCAAATGAACTCATCATTGAGTGGGAAACTCATGATGTAATAGTGAGTGGTAGGTTCATCTCATGCATTAAAATCCATAGGTTGATTTCTAAGGGGTTTTTGTATCATCTTGTGAGAGTCAAATAAGTGGAGTCCAAATCCCATTCAATTGAGTCAGTTCTAGTTGTAAATGAATTTCTTGATGTCTTCCCAAAAGACTTTCCAAGTGTCCCTCTCGAAAGGGAAATAGATTTTGGCATAGATATCCTTCCCGACATCCAACCTATATCTATTCCCCCATACCGTATGGCCCTGGCAGAGTTGAAGGTGTTAAAGGAGCAATTGAAAGATTTGTTGGAGAAGGGATTTATTGGACCTAGCCAATCTCCTTGGGTGCACCAGTGTTGTTTGTAAAGAAGAAAGATGGGTCACTTAGAATCTGTTAAGACAACCAACAACTCAACAGGGTCACTATAAAGAATAGATATCCTCTTCAAAGGATTGATGACTTGTTTGACCAATTGCAAGGGGCTAACGTTTTCTCTAAGATTGATTTTCGGTCCGAGTACCATCAAGTAAGGGTGAGTAGTGTGATATTCCAAAGACGGCCTTCTGGACTAGGTATGGGCATTATGAATTTTCGTTGATGTCCTTTGGATTGACTAATGAGCCAACCATCTTCATGGACCTAATGAATAGGGTCTTCAAGCCCTATCTTGATTCCTTTGTTGTGGTCTTCATTGATGATATTTTAGTCCATTCACATAGTAGGGAAAAGCATATGGGCCATTTGAGGGTAATGTTGCAAAGATCAAGGGAGGAGAGATTGTATTCTAAATATGATAAGTGTGAATTTTGATTGAAGGAGGTTGCATTCTTGGGTCATGTGGTGTCCGGGGATGGTATAAAAGTGGATCCTAAGAAAACTGATGTGATAAGGAATTGGCCTAGACCATTTATACCATCGGACATTAGGAGTTTCTTGGGCCTCGCGGGTTACTATAGAAGGTTTGTGAATGGGTTCTCTTCCATTGCTTCTTCTATGACAAAATTGACTCAAAAGAAGGTTAAGTTTGTATGGACCGATGAATTTGAGAAAAGTTTCCAAACATTGAAAGATAGACTTGTGTCCGTTCCTATATTGCCACTACCAGATGGGCTTGAGGGTTTTGTTGTGTATTGTGATGCATCTAGAGTTAGATTGGGTCGTGTACTAATGGAATATGGTATGATCATAGCCTATTCTTCTAGGAAACTCAAAGTGCATCAAAAGAACTACCCTACCCATGATCTTGAATTGGCCGCTTTGGTGTTTGCATTAACGATTTGGCGTCATTATTGTTATTTGGTGCATGTTGAAGTCTTCACCGATTATAAGAGCCTTCAATATGTCTTGACTCAAAAAGATCTCAACTTGAGACAAACCAGGTGGCTAAACCTCCATAAGGACGATGACATGAGTGTGTATTACCATCCGGGTAAGGCCAATGTTGTGGCGGGTGCTTTGAGTCAGGTATCTATGGGTATCCTAGCTCATATGGATGGTGGTGATAGGAAGATGGCTAGGGACGTGCATAAATTGACTAGACTAGGGGTGAGGTTAGAAGATGTGATTGTTGGTATTATTGTTGATGATGGTTCTAAATCTTCTTTGGTTGATGAGGTGATAGCAAAACAAGATCTAGACTCCTCCTTGCTTGAGTTGAAGGCCTTGGTGAAAGAATGTAAGATAGAGGTTTTCTCCCAAAGGGGAGATGGGGCCCTTAGATACTAAGGTATGTTGTGTGTTTCATGTATTGATGGTTTGAGGGAGAGAATTTTTTATGAAGCCCATAATTCTTCCTATTCTATCCACTTCAGTTCCACCAAAATATATAAAGATTTGAGGGATGTATATTGGTGGGGAGGCATAAAGAGAGATATTGCTAAATTTGTTTCGGGTTGTCATGCCAACAAGTCAAAGCTGAGAATCAAAGGCCGGGTGGCCTAACCCAAGACATAGAGCTTCCTACTTAGAAGTGGAAGGTGATTAATTTGGATTTCGTGTTTGGGTTGCCCAAGATTAGAAAAGGTTTTCATTCCATATGGGTTATGGTTGATAGGATGCCGAAACTGACCCACTTTCTACAAGTAAAGACTTCACATGGGACTGAAGAGTATGCAATATTATACATCCATGTGTTGATGAGGTTGCATGGGGTTCCCTTATCCATTATATCTAAACGTGGTGCACAATTTACTTCATACTTTTGGAGATCTTTTGAAAGGGGTCTTGGAACCAAAGTTCACCTTAGTACGACCTTCCACCCTCAAATGGATGGCCAAGCTGAGTGGACAATTCAAAAACTTGAGGATATTCTTAGGGATTGTGTCGTGGAACTTAAAGATAGTTAGTATGACCATCTTCCATTGATTGAGTTTGCCTACAGAAATAGCTATCACTCTAGCATCGGTATGGCTCCTTTTGAAGTTCTTTATGGGAGACGTTGTAGATCACCGGTGGGTTGGTTTAAGGTTGGAGAGTGGCCTTATTGGGGCCGAATCTAGTTATGGATGCTCTTGAAAAGGTTAAGATTATTAGGGAAAGGTTGAGGATAGCCCAAATTCATCAAAAATCCTATGCCGATGTAAGGAGAAAAGACCTAGAATTCCAAGTGGGAGATAAGGTTTATTTGAAAGTTTCTCCAATGAAAGGTGTGGTCTATTTTGGTAAGAAGGGGAAGTTGATTCCAAGGTATGTTGGTCCTTACGAGGTGATAAAGAGGGTTGGCAAGGTAGCTTATGAGTTGAAGTTGCCTAGCAAAATGAATTTGGTTCATCCGATATTCCATGTTTCTATGTTGAGAAAGTGTGTTGGTGATCCTAATGCCATTGTGCCTCTTGATGTTGTGGCTGTTGTTGAGGATCACTTGGTTTATGAGGAGGTTTCAGTTCAAATCTTTGATAGGCAAGTAAGAGATTGAGGAACAAAGAGGTGACACCCGTTAAGGTCCTTTGGAGGAATCAACAAGTCAAAAGTGCTACTTGGGAGGCTACAGTGAACATGTAAAAGTGGTACCCTTATCTTTTCCACTCCACTCAAGCCTAAGGTACTAATTTTAAGTCTCATGTGTGCTATCAAGTCTTATATTTCATCCCCTATGTCATTCATGTGCATTCATGTTTAAGTAGACAATTTATGATGATTTCACACTTATAATGAGATTTTGAAAGTGATGTTTTAAATGTAATGTTGCATTCATATTGGGGCTAATTTGTTCATGATTATTCTTGTCTTCTATGTCTCTTCTACATTTGGGGATGAATGTCCCCAAGGGAGATATATTGAAACGACCCAATAAAGTTACCGAAAACATGCCTCGGAAGTGCCCAAAATTTTGTTTTCTGTATTACTAAAAGTTTGTTTAGAATTTCAAAAATCCAACTTCATATTCTTGTTCAGGGGTTCAAATTAGGGTGACAGGGGTCTAAACTCAAATTTAAAGCAAAGGAATCGAATTATGAAATTTTGCTTCGTGCAATTTCTAGTGGTCATCCGCGACCTCTCCGCGATGCAGAGAGGTGTTATTTCTGCACTGTCTTTTCCTAGTTCACCCAGATTTTTCTAAGTGTTGGACCTAACTTTTTCTAAACATATTTTCACCTATACATGCCTTATTTCACCCTCATATTACCTAGAACATTCCCCAATATATCCCATAAATTCAAGTCCCAAACTCAAGACCAATCTCAAGGATTTCTTCAAGGATCTCACCCAAGCTTCAAATCTCCATTAGAGTTTTCTTCATGAACTTCACAAAAGCTAAGGTATATGGTATTGAGCCATTGGGTCCTTCCACCCATGGTTCCTAAACCCACTCTTTACTAATAATTCAGGATTTAAAGTTGATTTTACATATGGGTCTTGTATATTGAGAAATTTACTGCACAGTGAAATTTAGTTCATGAAAGTATGGTTGTTTTAGCATGTTTTGAGCTTCAAATCTTGCATCTAATGTTGGATTTGATGAGGGATTTTGATATGAATGTCTTAGGGTTGCTGCACGGTGTTGCTTAAAGGTTTTACCATTGATTTTCTTGCATGATTTAATCTCTAAATTGCATGGTCTTTTACCCCCATTACACACTGCCAAGGTGTTTGATAAAATGTCCAGTTATGTTTTCTTGAGGAGTTGAAGGTACAAAGCATGAGATATGATAACAATGATGATATGATGATGAAATGAGCTTATGTATATGCTTATTCCTACATGAGGTATTGCACTAGAGCTTATGATGAATCCTATTTAAAGTGTTGCATAGACCATGCCCGATCTAGAGGCACAAGAGCTTAGGTAACCTAGAGTAAGGGTTACTACTCATCTCCACCTAGGTGATAGGGTGGCAACACCACCCACCTAGAATGAGGGTTAATATTCATCTCCCATAAAGTGATGGGGTGGTAACATCACCAATCTACCGAGGCGTTCATACCTTGTAAAGATAGCTTGGTCTCATCTACATATATGACATTTTATATGAGCATGGATTACCAAAGCATGTTGTACTTATCCATTGATCATACATGACATATTGTTATGTCATGCCCATTTCATATTGTTATGCATGTTGATTATGAAGCTTGTCTCTTGTTGCATTGTATCCCATATACTTAGTACATTCAAATATACTAATGCATACTCTTTCCTACATGATATCACCGTGTAAGAACCAGTTCCCAAGTTGATCATCCTCCTCCACGTGGCTAGACGGTGCTATTCCAAGCTTGTTGGTAAGTCCTACATTTCGGGGACTTTGGTTTATGTTTTCCTCTTATCTACGTATTGAGACACTATCTTATGTTCTATTTGACTATGAGGGTGAGCCTGGCTACTTTGTCTTGGCCCTTGCTCTATCTATGTGTTTTGAGGTGTTTGTTGGAGATATTGTGTATTTATGTATGAGCTTTGACTCTTGACTTTTGGTTATGGCATTTATGCGAGCTTTTCCTAAGGCCCATTGTCCCTACTCTCAATCTATGTGTTTTTGTATGCTTCCGCGACCAAGGATGTGTAATGACAAGTTACGAGGCTTGTTTGGGATCCTTTTGGGTTCTCCATTTGTCATGTCATATCTAGACCCTAGGCTTGGATCGTGATACTCATCGCATTATAGTCTCATCTTGATGGTTAGCTCTCTTCAACAACTTGTCAAACATTTGTTCAATCCTAGAGTTGCTAGATCTGGCATCACGATTGTGGGGAGGCATATAGGGACCATTTCTATCACCATCTCTTCACCCCCATTCGACCTTCGATTCTCTTTCTCTTTCATAATAACCACCATGGTTATCTCTATATGCGCTCTCTCTATTATTGATCCAGCCTTGATTTCTAAAACCTTGCCTCCAATAGTCTAAGTTAGACCCTTGGGCGTTGTTTTGAAAACTCGTCGCTTGATTACTCACAAAACAAACATCTTCATCAAAGAAGGGTTCTCCATACATAGGGGTCTTAGGAGGTTGGTGAGTCATTGCATGAACACTTTCTTGGTTTTGTTTCAACACCAAGTCCATACTTGTGCGAAGTTGAGCAAGTTATTGCATAATCTCCTCATTCACCTTGTATTGCTCTTTGTTGGTGTTCACCGCACAAGAAGTTTTAGTAGCACCTTTCTCTCTTTACCCCCATGCTCTATTTGTTTTGACCACTTACTCCATTGTTTCTTCGATTCTCATGCAAAAGGTTGTTCAAGAAACATGCCTCCCATGATATTTTCGGCATAAGTTGGACTATTCTCGTCAAGAGCCCAATAAAAGATCTCCACTAAGGCATAATAAACAATTTTATGATCCGGAGTCATTGTCAAACATTTGGTGAACCTTTCCCAAGTAGTTCTTATCGAATCACCTAGTAATTTCTCGAAGTTGTTAATTTGATGTTTGAGCTTGAGCTTTTTGGACCTTAGAAATAAAATGACCCCAAAAAGTGCTTGAAAATGTGCCTCGGAATGCCTAAAATTTTAAATTCCATATATCTCAAAATATATGTGCGATATAAAAAATCCAACTTCAAATTCTTGTTCAAAGAATCAAAATTAGGGGGAAAGGGTCTAACCCCGATTTAATAGCAAAGGATTAGCAGTTTCAGTTTTTGTAAATTTTCTTATCCAGAATCGATCCGCAGTAGTGCCGTGATGCGCAGCTGTCACGGACATGTGTTAATTTAGCCTCCGCAATATGTTCACATCGTGGACCAGTGCGAACCTGTGTATTTTGTTGCTAGTATTTCTATCTCGGTCCAAAGCTTTTGTGTCTTGGGCCTAAATGTTCCCAAATGTATTTTTATCTATACTTAGCTATATTTCACCCTCATATCATCCTAAACATACCCCAATACACACTCAAACACTTAGCCATATTTTCACTCCCAAATTCAAGTCTCAAACCCTCATCCAGAGCTAAGGTTTTCCTTCAAGGTTCTTCTTCAAACTTGAAGTCTCCATCTCCAATCTTCACCAGGTTCATCTCCAAGATAAGGAATGTGGATTTCTTTCATGGGTTGCTTTCACCCATGATACCCAATCCTCCTTTTACTCAAATTGCATAATTTAAAGTTGATTTACAAATGGGTCTTGCTTATTATGAAATTCACTATATACTATGTTAAAGCTATGTGAAATTGTGACTATTTTGCTATGTTTTGAGCTATAAATCTTTGATCTATTTTAAGATTTGAGTAGGGCTTTTGATGTATGTTTCTCAAGGGTTTTGTAAGGTGTTGATTGATGGTTATACAATGGATTTTCACTCATGATTTCACCTCTATATTTCATGGTCTTATTGTAGCATTATACACCCTCTAAGTGTTTGATAAAATGTCTGGATGTTATTTGATGAGGAATTGAAGGTCCAAAACATGAGATATAATATGAATGACTATATGATGATGAAAAGAGCTTGTGTATATGTTATATTCTATATAAAATAGAGCATTAGACCATGTCAAATACGGGTAACCTAGTTAAGTTAATGAGGGGTTTGTACCTGAAAAACTAGGGTGAAGGGTGCTATCATCACTAACCTTGATGAGGGATTTGTACCTCACACACTAGGGTGATGGGTGCTATCATCACTAACCTACCAAGGGGTTTGTACTTTGAAAATCTAGCTTGGTCTCTTCTACACATACGATATCCTATATGAGCATGAGTTACTTCAGCATATTTTACTTATGCATTGATCATACATGACATATTGTTATATTAAGCCTATTGCCTATTGTTTTGCATTTTTATTAAGGTGCCTATCTCTTGTTGCATTGCATCCTACATACTTAGTACATTCAAATGTACTAATGCATATTCTTGCCTACATGATATCACCATGTAGGAACCAGTGCCCAAGTTGATCATCCTCCTCCTCCACGTCACTAGTTCGGTACTACTCAAGCTAGTTAGTGAGTCCTCCACTTCATGGACCTTAGCCTATGTTGTTTGTATTATATATTGGTATATTCTTCTTTATGTTGTATTTTAACTATGAGGGTGAGCCCGGTTGCTTTGTCTTGGCCCCACGCTCTTATCTATGTATTAGAGGTGTTTGTTTGACATGTTATGTATCTATGATCTGAGCTTGACTATTTTTTTGTTAGACATGTTATGTATCTATGATATGAGCTTGACTATTTGTCTATTGTTTATAATGTTATGCAAGCTTTCCCCTTAGCCCCTTTGCCCCTATTCTTACTCTTTATGTCTTTTATATGCTTTCGCGATCGATGATGTTCACTGGTAAGTTAAGAGGCTTGTTTGGGGTTCCCTCGGTTTCCCCATTTGTCGTGTCACATCTAGGTCCTAGGGTTGGGTCATGAAAAACTTGGTATCAATGCACTAGGTTGATAGATCCTCGGAATCCAATACACTGCGTCGATTAGAGTCCTATTCATAGTTGTGAAGTGCGCTATGACTATGAATAGGAGGCTATGAGACGTTTTAGGAAATATTTTCCTTCTTCATGTTCTCTATCGTGCTATAGAGTTGTACTGATTTTCCCCCTAATGATTGTTCTATGCTATGTTAGATCATGCCAAACACTCGAGGAAGAAGGGCCCAAACTTCCGTGGAGCAACCTACCAATAGTGAGCTCTGGATGCTCTCAGTATGCTTGCCTAAGTGGTGGCCAACCAAGTAAATCAAGGGACCCAAGCCCCTCTTGCTACTACCCTAGGAGCTAGGGTAAGAGACTTCATGAGGATGAATCCTCCATAATAGTTCATTGACGAGGTCTACAAGATCTTGAATATCATGGGTGTTAGGCCGAATGAAAAGGCAGAGTTGGTCGCATACCAACTTGAAGGGATAGCCCAAGTATGGTATGATGAATGGAAGGATGAGAAGGGAATTAGTAATGTGATGCTTTGGGAGGAATTCAAATTGGCTTTCCTTAATCGATTTTTCCCTCATGAGCTTAGGAAAACTAAGATGGTAGAGTTTGTTTAATTGAAACAAGGTGCTATGAGTGTGAGGGAGTATGCCCTCAAGTTTAATCACCTTTCAAAGTATGGTCCTCATTCAGTGAACAATCCTAGATCTAGGATGAACAAGTTCATGATGGGGGTCTCTGACTTGGTAAGTGAAGAATGTCGGTCCACCGTGCTAATTAGTGACATAGACTTGCCTCGGTTGAGGACCTATGTCGATCAAATGGAGGAGGAGAAATCGAGGAAGAGAAGGGGGCATGTGGCTAAGAGAGACCAGTGTGAGGGTAAATTCCAAAGGGGTGCTAGATTTCATCAAGGCCAAGGGTCTACTCATGCTACTAACAGGGGGTTTGCAAATTACTTCCCTAAGCCTCAAGGTGTTGGTCTTGAGGCTCCTAATGATGTGTGTCCTGAATGTGGAGGGGGTCACAAGGACCCATATTTGAAAGGTTCTAATGAATGCTATGAATGTGGGGAGCTTGGTCACAAGAAGATAGATTTTCTAAGAATCTGTGGCAAAGGATGGGGTGCGAATGCGATCCCATTGCGTAGACGTGGTCCTCAAGGTGGTGCCTCACGGCACAACCGGTTTTATGTACTACATGGGAGGCAAGGGGTTTGTGAGGTTCCCGATGTTGTTACAAGTATGTTGAAAATCTTTGACTTTGATGTATATGTTTTGATTGATCCGGGTGCCACTCTTTCCTTTGTTACCCCTTTTGTTGCTAAAAAGTTCCATGTTCGCCTTGAGTTGTTGCATGAGTCATATGAAGTGTCTACTCTTATTGGTGCCTTTATTGTTGCTAGGAAAGTTTATAGGAGTTGTCCTATTTGCATTTTGCATAAGTTCTTGCCTTGTGATCATGTTGAATTTGACATGGTAGATTTTGATGTCATTCTTGGGATGGATTAGTTGCATGTCGACTATGCTTCTATTGATTGTAAAACCCACAGGGTCAAGTTTTAATTCCCTAATCAACCTATCCTTTAGTGGGAAAGTCAAGATTTGATGGTCAATGGTAGATTCATTTCATGCATTAAAGCTCGTAATTGGATCTCTAAGGGGTGTCTTTATCATATTGTGAGGGTTAAAGATGTGGATTCTAAAGGTCCTTCCATACAGTCAATTCTGGTTGTAAATGAGTTTCTTGATGTCTTTCTAAATGACCTTCCCGGTGTTCCTCCCGAAAGGGAAACTAATTTTGGTATACACCTCCTCACGATACTCAACCTATCTCCATTCCCCCTTACCGTATGGCCCTGCATAGTTGAAGGAGTTAAAGGAACAATTCAAACATTTGTCGTAGAAGGGATTTGCTACACCTAGTCAGTCATCTTGGGGTGCTCTGGTGTTCTTTGTGAAAAAGAAGGATTGGTCCCATAGAATGTGCATTCACTACTGGCAACTCAATAGGATCACCATTAAGAATAGGTATCCTCTTCCAAGGATTGATGATTTGTTTGACCAATTGCAAGGGGTTAGCTTTTTCTCTAAGATTGATCTTCGGTCTGGGTATCATCAAGTAAGGGTGAGGGAGTGTGATATTCCCAAGATAGCCTTCTGGACTTGATATGGGCATTATGAGTTTGTTGTGATATCTTTTGGGTTGACCAATGCACCGGCCATCTTCATGGACCTAATGAATCGGGTCTTCAAACCTTACCTTCATTCCTTTGTAGTGGTCTTCATTGATGATATTTTGATATATTCACATAGAAGGAAGGAGCATATGGGCCATTTGAGGGTTGAGTTGCAAAGATTGAGGGAGGAGAAATTGTTGTCAAATATGACAAGTGTGAATTTCGGTTGAAGGGGGTAGTATTCTTAGGTCATGTGGTGTCAGGGGATTGTATATAGTGGATCCTTAGAAAACCAATGTGATTAGAAACTGGCCTACGCCATTGACCCTATCAGTTATTAGGAGTTTCTTGGGCCTTGCAGGTTATTATAGAAGGTTTGTAAGTGGATTCTCCTCCATTGCTTCCTGTATGACAAAATTGACTCAAAAGAAGGTTAAGTTTGTGTGGACCGATGAGTGTGAGAGCAGCTTCCAGACATTGAAAGAAAACTTGTGTCTACTCCTATATTGTCACTACCAGATGGGTTGGAGGGATTTGTGGTGTATTTTGATGCATCCTAGGTTGGTTTGGGTTGTATGTTGATGCAAAATGGTAAGGTCATAGCTTATACTTCTAGACAACTCAGGGTACATGAAAGGAACTACCTTACCTATGATCTAGAGTTAGATGTCATTGTGTTTTCATTAAATATTTGGCGTCACTACTTGTATGGGGTGTATGTGGATGTGTTCACCGATCATAAGAGCCTCCAATATGTCTTCACTCAAAAAGATCTCAACTTGAGGTAAAGAAGGTCGCTAGAACTTCTTAAGGACTATGACATGAGCATGCATTACCATCCTGGTAACGCAAATATTGTGGGGGATGCTTTGAGTTGGCCATCCATGGGTAGCCTAGCTCATATTGATGGTGGTGATAGGGAGGTGGCAATGGAGATGCATCGATTGCTAGATTGGGGGTTAGGTTGGAAGAGGTTGGTGATGATGGTGTGGTTTTTCTTGATGGGTCTATGTCTTCATTGGTTGATTAGGTGATAGAAAAACAAGATCTTGACTCCTCCTTCCTTGAATTGAAGGCCTTGGTGAAAGAGGGCAAAGTAGAGGTTTTCTCCCAAGGGAGAGATGGTGCCCTTAGGTACCAAGGTAGGTCATATGTGCCATGTGTTGATAGTTTGAGGGAGAAGATCCTTGATGAGGCCCATATTTCTTCTTATTCTGTCCACCCGGGTTCCATCAAAATGTATAAAGACTTGAGAGATGTGTATTGGTGGGGAGGCATGAAGAGGGACATTGCCAAATTCATTTCCGGTTTCCATAGTTGTCAACAAGTCAAATCCGAACATCAAAGGCCAGTGGCCTAACCCAAGATATAGAGATTCTTTCTTTGAAGTGGGAGGTGATTAATATGGATTTTGTCGTTGGGTTTCCCAAGACTAAGAAGCATTTTGGAGGTCTTTTCGAAAGGTTCTTGATACAAAAGTTCACCTTAGTACGGCCTTTCACCCCCAAATGGATGGCTAAGCTGAAAAAACCATTCAAATGCTTGAAGATATGCTTAGGGCATGTGTATTGGAGTTGAGGGTTAGTTGGGATGACCATCTTCCTTTGATTGAGTTTGCCTACAAAACATCTACCACTCTACCATCGACATGGCTCTTTTTAAGGATCTTTAGGGGAGACGTTGTAGATATCTGGTTGGTTGGTTTGAGGTCGGAGAGGTAACTTTATTAGTACCATATCTGGTTATGGAGGCACTTGAGAAGAATAGCATGATTAGGAAATGGTTGAAAAAAGCCCAAAGTCGTCAAAAATCTTCTGTCAATGTGAGGAGAAGGGACCTTGAATTCAAAGTGGGTGATTGGGTCCATTTGAAAGTTTCTCCAATGAAAGGTGTGGTCCGTTTTGGTAAAACAGGGAAGTTGAGTCCAAGATATGTTGGTTCTTATGAGGTGATAAAGAGGGTTGGCAAGATAGCTTTTGAGTTAAAGTTGCCTAGTGAAATGAATTTGGCCTATTCGGTGTTCCATGTCTCTATGTTAAGGAACTGTGTTGGTGATCCTAATGCTATTGTGCCTCTTGTTGTTTAGGTGTTGTTGAGGATAACTTCACTTATGAGGAGGTTCTGGTTCAAATCTTGGATAGTCAAGTGAAGATTGAGGAACAAGGAGGTGGTATCTGTTAAGGTCCTTTAGAGGAACCAACAAGTTGAAAGTGCTACTTGGGACGCGAAAATGGACATGCAAAAGTAGTATCCTTATGTTTTCCACTCCATTCAAGCCTAAGGTACTAATTCTAAGTCCCTTATGTGATTTCAAGTCTTGTATTTCAGCATCTATGTCATTCATATGAATTCATGTTTAAGTTGGCAAGTTTATGATGGTTTTACATTTATGTTGAGATTTTGAAAATGGTGTTTTAAACGTAATGTTGCATTCATGTTGGAGGCTGATTTTTTTATGAACACTCTTGTGTTGTACGTCCCTTTTACATTCGGGGACGAATGTTCCAAAGGGGGAGATATTGAAACCACCCCAAAAAGTGCCTGAAAATGTGCCTCAAAATGCCTGGAATTTTAAATTCCATATATCTCAAAATCCATGCGCAATATCAAAAATCTGACTTCGTATTCCTATTCTAGGGGTCAAAATTAGGTGGAGAGGTCCAACCTAGATTTAAGAGCAAATGGTTAGCAATTTCATTTTTCATAAATTTTCTTATCCAGAATTGATCCGCGATAGTGTTGCGCTACGTAGCTGTCGCAGACATGTGTTAATTTGGCCTCCACGATAGGTCTGCATCGCGGACTAGATGCAGACCTGTGTATTTTGTTGCCAGTGATTTCTATCTCGGTCCAAAGCTTTTCGATCTCAGGCATAAGTGTTCCTAAACGTGTTTTTATCTACACTTAGCCATATTTCACCCTTATATCAACCTAAACATTCCCTAATACTCACTCAAACACTTAGACATATTTTCACTCCCAAATTCAAGTCTCAAACCCTCATCCGGAACTAATGTTTTCCATCAAGGTTCTTCAAGCTTCTAGTCTCCATCTCCAATCTTCACAAAGTTTATCTCAAAGCTAAGGTATGTGTGTTTCTTTCAGGGGTTCATTTCACCCATGATACCCAAGACTCCTTTTACTCAAATTGGATAATTTAACGTTGATTTACAAATGGGTCCTGCTTATTCTGAAATTTACTGCACACTATGTTAAAGCTATGTGAAATTGTGACTGTTTTGCTATGTTTTTTAGCTATAAATCTTTGATTTATTGTAAGATTTGAGTAGGTGTTTTGATGTATTTTCCTTGAGGGTGTTGCAAGGTGTCGATTGATGATTTTACAATAGATTTTCTTGCATGATTTCATCTCTATATTTCATAATTTTTTACTAGCATTACACACCCTCTATGTGTTTGATAAAATGTCCGGATGTGGTTTCTTAAGGAATTGAAGGTCCACGACATGAGATATGATTTGAATGACTGTATGATGATGAAAAGAGCTTGTGTATATGATATATTCTATATAAAGTGTTGCATTAGACCATGCTCGATCCGAGTAACCTAGTTGAGGGTTTAATATCTAAAACACTAGGGTGATGGGTGTGATCATTACTAACCTTGATGAGGGGTTTGTACCTCACACACTAGGGTGATGGGTGCTATCATCACTAACCTTGATGAGGGGTTTGTACTTCACACACTAGGGTGATGAGTGCTATCATCACTAACCTTGATGAGGGGTTTATACCTCACACACTAGGGTGATGGTGCTATCATCACTAACCTTGATGAGGGGTTTGTGCCTCACCCTCTTGGGTGATGGGTGTTATTATTACTAACATACAAAGGGGTTTGTACTTTAGACATCTAGCTTAGTCTATTCTACACATATGATATCCTATATAAGCATGAGTTACTTAAAAATGTTTTACTTATGCATTGACTATACATGTCATATTGTTATATCATGCCTATTGCCTATTGTTATGCATTTTGATTAAGGTTCCTATCTCTTGTTGTTTTACATCCTACATACTTAGTACATTCAAATGTACTAACGTATACTCTTGTCTACATGATATCACCATGCAGGAATCGGTTCCCAAGTTGATCATCCCCCTCCTCCACGTGGCTAGTTAGGTACTACTCAAGCTAGTTGGTGAGTCCTCCACTTCGGGGATCGTAGTCTATGTCATTCATATTATGTATTGATATATTCTTCTTCCTATTTTGTTTTGGCTATTAGCGTGATCCCGGTTGTTTTGTCTTGGTCCCCACTCCTTTCTATGTATTAGAGGTGTTTGTTGAACATGTTATGTATCTATTATGTGAGCTTGACTCTTTGTCTATTGTTTATGATATTATGCAAGCTTTCCCCTTAGCCCCTTTGCCCCTAGTCTTACTCTTTATATCTTTTATTTTCTTTCGTGACCAAAGATGTGCAATGGTAAGTTAAGATGCTTATTTGGGGTTCCCTCGAGTTCCCCATTTGCCGTGTCACGTCTACGACCTAGGCTTGGATCGTGACAGGAATGTCCTTCTCTAAAAAGTCTCTTTGTAGCTCGTCCCAACTAGTGATCGAACTTTGAGGAAGCTCGGGCAACCATATTGCCACATTTCCAGTTAGAGATAGAGGGAACACCCTAAAACCAACCGCATCCATTGAAAGATTTTGTGTACCCATCACATTCTTGCAAACAAATGTAACATTATGGATATGGCTATGTAGATCTTCTTAAGGTAGCCCCGTAAGCAAACAAAGATTTTGAAACATTTGTAGGAGACCACTAGAAACGGTGAACTTAGAGTCGGCTGGTAGTGGTGGCAACACTTTTGCTCCCGTAACATTCATGCCATAGGGTTCTACCTATATTGATTCCAGCATATGTATTGTCATTGATCTCCCTATGGTGTGGTCTATATTCTCTTTGAGGTGGGTTTTCATATCTACCCACATCTTCCACATATGGACTAATGGCTTCATCAATCACGATATCCTCATCTTTTGGGCCATTCATCTTGCAATTCGGTGGATCTCCAAATTGAGTGGAAATAAGGGGTTGCCTTGGCTCTTTGCGTTCGACATACAAACCTACTATACATTGCAAGCAAAACTAAACGAAAAAAACAAAAACAAAATTAAAATACAAGAGAATCTAGAAATTAATACTTGAATTAATCACTAGGGAAATCAAGACAAGAACCTAGTCATATTTCTCAGCAATGGCGCCATAATTTTTTATGTTCACAATCTAACAATAAAGCAGTCGCTATCAAGTATAAACCTAACTAAAGGTTAGACTCAAATCCACAGGGAATTCAGGGTTGACCATGTTTACTCACTAACAATTATTACAAGCATCAATCAGTTTTTTTCTCTAGAATGGGAGGGTGGAAGGGGTTTGCAATTTGATGTCAAAGAAAAGAAAAACACTACACTGCTAATGCAAAGAGACAATCAAATTGAGGGACAATCTAAGAATTGTGTTCCTCATGATTTGTGAACTCAAATACCCCTAACAGCATCATTCTGATTGAGACATTGCATGCAAGATAGTAACTTAGGTTCTTACAGCCCTATTGCAAAGGTGAAGGTCGAATTTCACCATGGCGCTTGGTCGGCAACCATAGTATGCCAACTAACCATTACCCATTGTCCATGTCAACCTCCCTTTGATCAGGTTTGGTTGATCAACCGAGAATACATCTATCGAATCCTATCATCTACTTTCATTTTCCTATTCATCAGTACCTCGGTCGAGATCGTGATAGTAAGCGGGTTTTGGTGTTGGCTACCATTAAACAACATTCAAAATAAAAGGAAATAAACAATACATGCAAATACCCAATAAAGGAGATGCACAAAATTTGAGTTATTTCAAGTAAAATCCTCATGGTTCCTACAACTCCAAGTTTTGGATGATTAGCCACTCATGGCTAGGGAAAAATCACAAACAATGAGTATAATAAAACATTGTTTAGAAATTACCCAAAAACTATGAAGAAGAAAACCATCTTGATGTTGAAACCACAAGATTAAATCAATAGAGTTAGAGTACAAGTGATTTTAAATCCCCTAAAATGGGTCTTCAAATTAAAATCCTAAAATCTACCCTAAACCCTAAGAAAAATGCTCTCTAAGAATATTTCAAGTTGTAGAATCTGTAAAAGTGTCAAGTCTCTCCCTTCAGAAATCCTCTCATTAACTATTTATATTGTTTACAAAAATATCCTTAAAAAAATAGAAAATACAGCTGGCAACCGATACGGTTTGCAGATACAACTCATAGAGTGACCTACGAGTCGTATTCAGACTTTCGTAGTTAGCACTTGGCATTCTAGACTTAACTGCTATTATCCATTGCAACGAGCCATGGTCTGCTTTATGACTCTTAGTGTCTTCTCGTAGTCTTTAGTTGCAATTCTTTGTCCAAAGTTTGGCAACACTGTTCCCGGCTACAAGGCCCCCTTCTACGTGTCGTAGTGAGACCTACGACTCATAGGTTAACTTCGTATAACTGACCTTAACTTTGTAAATGCCTAATTTTTGAACATTATTTCTGGCTATGAGGGCACACTACGACTCGTAGCTTAGGTTATGACTCGTACGATGGCTCGTATATCCTGAACTTCATCAAAATTTGCAATTTTCTCCCAAAATCATGTCAACCTATATTTTCTGCAAGAACAACACAAAAATACATAAGAATCATAAAACGTCATATTAAGAACATGCAAAATCTTATGTTTTAGGCATCAAATATGATGTAATTTGACAGCACATCAGTTGCCAAGATATAGAACCAAAACAAGGTTAGGGTTGATCCCATACGGAATACGTAGACTCACGAAAATTCACCCATATGCAATCCGAAAAATTAACCAACTCAATTTTACAAAAGGAGGGTTTGTAATAATCTATGACAAATAAAATAAACTAATTATCACGAGAGAAAATTCAATAACATAGAGCACTAAGGTATTCTGTTCCCCATGATTCCCCAACTCAGTATCACCGAATAACCTAATTCTTGTCTAGTGTATAGCATGTAGGACAGTAATTTAAGTTCACCAAGCCCTTTGGTCAAAGGTGAGAGGTGAATTTCAATATTCAACTTGCATTATTAACCATTACCTATTAGTCCCAGTACAACCTTCCCTTGGCCAAGTTGATTGATTAAATAAGAACACATCAATCGAATCCTATTAATTAATCTTTTTCCCAATTCATTACTACCTTGGTCCAGTCAGTCACCCTAGGCAAGTTCCAATATTGACAACCACTAGAAAATATTCAAAAAGAAGAGAGTTAATTAATACATGCATATACACCTTCTAAGAAATATGAATTATCTAGTTTTACTATGTTAGTTCTTTATGGTTCCCACAACCCTAGTTGTGGAGTTAGCTACTAATACTATATTTAGGTGAAGATATTATAATTGTTAAGACATAATTAAATGCTTACAAAATTGAATTACGAATAAGCAAATCCAGAGTTAATGAAAATCACAAGTTTGAAGATCAAATTACACCAGAAGTGTTCTCAAAGACTCTCTCACAATTTTCTCTCTAATAGTTTTGAGTTCTTTGAGCAATTAACCTAAAACTACTCAAAACTGACATGAACCGACTAGAACTCCTAAAAAATAATCTAAGAGACCTATTTATAATAATAAAAACAAAGTGCTAAACAAATTAGGAAAACTAGTTGGCAAACTCCATGAAAGTACTTTACGACCTGTATTGTCTTCTACGGCTCATAGTTGGAGTGTCATAATTACTTACTAGAATTTTAGACTTCACTAATACTATACCTCTTTACGACTCCTCAGGTGATTTACGACCCGTAAAGGGGGTTTCGTCAAATAGCTATCCTGTAAGTCCACTTCTCCGATCATCAGGATACAAAAAGTATTCTACGACTCGTAAACTGCTCAACGACCTGTATATTCGTAGACTTCCACTTCAGCAAATATCCCCTCACTGGAAATCCTAGCCAAGCCTTCTACGACCCATAGAATTCTCTATGATCCATAGACTCTCGTACAATAGCAAAAACCAGCAACTTCGTTAATTTTTCCCCAAATCATGGCCACCCTATAATCCTGCAAATCTAAATACAAAAACACATAAAACCCACAAAAATCACATTGAGAACACACAATATATTAAAGTTTTAAGCATGAAAAGTGTTGTATTTTTGCATAACAGCAAAGTTCTTGGCACTTGGACCTACACAAAGTCAGCCTCAACCTCATGTGGAAGCCACATTAACAGGTGATGTGCTATCAAAATATAACACTTTTGATGATTAAAACTTAAAATTTTGTGTGTTCTCTAAGCGATGCTAGTACATTTGATATGTATTTATGTTTGTTTTGCAAGATTATAGGGTTTGGCATAATTTTGGGCTAAGTGTACAGAAGTTGATGTTTTTGCTTTTCTACGACACCTTCACAGGCCGTGGAAGTTTCCTCGAGCCGTAGAGTTGGTTTTGTAGAAAAATCCAGTGAAAGGGAGATTTTCTAAAGTTGAACCTACAAACATGCAGATGAGCTGTAAAATTATGTACAAGTCGTAGATATGGTTTCGTCCCCTGTCACACTATAATTTTTTCTCTACACGCGTTTGAATAGAGTTTTTTCAATTAAAGTGACATTCTGAAAAAGGGATTATTTTGTTATTTAGAGTCGCCAATTGGAATTGAGTTTTGGTGTTACAAGTCACCTTTTCTTTTATTCCTAATCAAAAGGAAATGACTCTTTAATTTTTGGTCTGTAAAAATAAAGATTGAGTAAGGAATTCTGTTGATCTAGGGGAAGGTGTTAGGCACCCCTCAAGTCCCATTGTTTTAGCACGGTCGCTTTATTGATAAGGTTATGGCTTAATATAATTTTGAATAAATTTTATTCATGAGTTTTATAAAAAAAGAATGTCATTTACCCCCTTTCTTTAATTTATTTTAAACTTGTTTAAGACTATCTTAGTTTATTAGTATGTGGTGTATTGGTAGAAATACTTTTCAATCTTGCCACGAATTATTATTTTGTATGTCTTACCTAAAATTTGTGTAATGTTGTTTAAATTGTAAAATTTGTCTATCCTAATTGTCGCCTTATCATGCATCTAACGATTCAGTTTTTTTTTTTTTCATAAAAGAATAACTATAAAAACTATTTGAAATTTGAATTCTCTTTACAAAGTCGAAGAACTTTAATTTTTTAATTACAAGTAAACCATTTCAACTCATGGAAGACAAAGCTAATTATATGGATCAATGTAAATCAATTTATTTAATATTCTAATAATATTCATCACTCAAAAGAAATATATTAAAAACACATGCAGATTTCATTTTTTGGTTTTATTTCATTTTCTAGAAAAATAAATAAACTTAATTCATTAGAATTAAACTTCATTTAAAATTTAAATTAATTATATCTCTTAGAACATGGATTTTTTGTATTTTGATCAAGAACATGCAAGTTAAAAAATTAAACATTTAAACATGCAACGTTTATCCACACGTTATACCAAATGTTACTTTAGATATAACAATATATAAAGTTCAAACATATTTTAATATTATAACATCAAAGTTAAACATACATAGAATTTGAACAACTCCGTAACATTAGAATCAAGTATTATATAATTTTGAAATAAAGTCATATGATGAAATTCAGGGAATACCTTTTGTGAAGATTACTTCACGAGAAGAAAAGACCATAATCTAGGACCACGAAATCAAAATTCCAAAAGCAAACCTCAAACTCAACTTTTATTTTCTCTAATTGTGTGTGTGCGTGTGTGTTTTGAGATTTTGTGTGTGTGCTTTTGTAGAGACTTTTTTCTATTTTGTGCAGTATTGTATAGGTGTGTTTTGAAATTATGTGGGTATATATAATTTTGAGGGAGTTTACTTAGGGAAAATGTTTACGCGGAGGAAAGTTCTGATGTTGTGGGTCTATGTACTGTAGTCTAGTGTGGGTAGTGTAGTGGGGTAGTTTAGGTGAGTAAGGGAGGAGTTGGAATTAA
>JAOTQR010083802.1:0-83105 GCA_025774065.1 Solanum ossicruentum
GGCTTGGTCAACTCATAATACTATAGAGTAAAATGACACATATATACATTCTTTTCATCATAATAAAGTCATCCAAATCATAAGTCGTGCTCTATACCATCATCAACTCAAGAATCCATAACCAGACATTTTATCAAACACTTGGTGAGTGTGCAATGCTAGTGTAAAATCATGTAATTCAAGAGTGAAATCATGTAAAAAAATCCAATGGAAAACCACCTACCAATACTTAGTAACACCCTCATACAAGATAGATAAAGACCTTTCATCAAATCCCACAATATGTTATAGATTTATAGCTCAAAACATGATTAAACAGCCACATTTTTACAAAATCCCAACATAGTTCATAGTCAAATTCATAGTAACTAAACCCATAAGTAAATTAACTTAGAACCATGAGATTTAGGTAAAGGATGCTTGGGCGCCATAGGTTAAAGGACCCAATGTTTGAAACCCGCACACCTTGACTTTGGAAAATTCTTGATGATGATTGGAAATGGAGAAAGGAAGATTGAGTGAAGTCCTTAAGATCCGGATGAGTTTTGGGACTTGTATTTGGGGTAAAATATTAGTGTAAGTGTTCGAGAGAGTATTGGGGAATGTTGTATGATAAATGAAGGTGAAATATGGCTAAGTATAGGTACTTTCACGCATGGGGAGACTTAGGTCCAAGACCCAAAAGCCTTAGACCGAACTAATAAAACTAGGCAAAAAATATAATCCCTCCGTGCCCCTGGCGCTTCGCTTGGTGCGCGCTTACTCACTGGAATTAGCTCACTTTGAATTTTTGAATTTTGATATGGTTGCTCTAAAATTGGGATTAGAATTGTTCCCCACTTAAATTTGTCCCCTAAATATGAATATGAAGTCAGATTTTTGATATCATGCACGGACTTTAAGATATATAGAAATTACGATTCCGGCCACTTCCGAGGCACATTTTCGAGTACTTTTTGGGGTTGTTTCAATATCTCCACATTGGGAACATTCATCCCCGAATGTCACAGAAACATACATAAGAAGATTAGTCATGAAGAGATCAGCCCCACAAGAATGCAACAACACATTTTAAAAACTATTTTCAAAATCTCGATATAAGTGTCAAAATCATCATGAACTTGTCAACATAAACATGAATGTATGCAAATAACATAGGGGATGAAACATAAGATTTGGAATCACAAAATGAAAGAGGTACATATATTGCTTCTCCAAGCCCTCTTAGGCTCCCCGAGAGACACTTCCGACTAGACTATTCTTCCATGGGCCTTGACGAACACTACATCCTAATCAATCAACTTCTCTACCCTTCCATCCAATACCTCCACTAGGACCCTCTACTAAGCCAACTTATCCTCCATAACACCTTTAACCTTAAAGAGTTCTATAGTACTCGAGTCACCAACATATTTCCTCAACCTAGATGTATGAAGAATTGGATGAATCATATCCATATCCAAAGGTAACTCCAATTTGTATACAACCTTAACAATCCTCCTTAATGCTCTATAAGGACCCACAAACCATCAACTCAATTCCCGTCTTACCAAAATGATACATACCCTACATGGGTGAGACCTTCAAATAGTCCCAAACACTAACTTTAATTCAAGATCCCTTCACCTCACATCGACATAAGACTTTTGACGACTTTGGGCTATTTTCAACCTGTCCCTAACCGAAATCACCTTCTCTATAGCCTCCATAACTAGATACGAACCTAACAAAGTCATTTCTCCCACTTCAAACCACCTATCCGGTGATCTACAACGCCTACTATAGAGGGCTCCAAAAGGAGCCATACCAATGCTAGAATGATAGCTATTATTAGTCCCATCGAGAACCCTCTTTCTCAAGTCACCAACACAAGGCATCCACAACCTACCTTGGTACCTAAGGATACCATCTCCCCCTTGGGAGAAAACTTCCACCTTGCTAATGCTCACCAAAGCCTTCAATTCTAACAAGGAGGGATCAATACTTGCTTTGCTCATACCTAATCAACCAAGAAAGATTTTTGAACCACCAACAGCCAGAATACCACCATAGTCAACCTCTTCCAACCTAACCCTCAATTTAGATAACTGGTGGACCTCCCTAGCCACCCCTTTGCTAGTGCTATCACTATAAACTAGGCTATCCATGGATACCCTACTCAAAGCACCAACCACAATATTAGTCTTACCGGGATGACAATGCACACTCATATCATAATCCTTAAGAAGTTCTAACCAGCTTCTTTGTCTCAATCTAAGATCCATTGGGTGAACATATATTGGAGAATCTTGTGATCAGTAAACACATCAACATGCACCCCATATAAATAATGGTGTCAAATTTTCAAAGCAAAAACCACAGCAGCCAACTCAAGGCCATAGATAGGATAATCTTTCTCATTCATATCAAATTATCTAAAAGCATAGGCTATTGCCTTATCATTTCACTTCAAAACACAACCCAAACCATTCTGGGAATTCATAACAAACCCTTTTGGTAGAGGCAGGATAGTAGTGTAGAAAAGCTTATCCTTCAATGTTTAGAAACTCTTTTCACACTCATCGATCCACACAAACTTAGCCCTCTTTGAGTAAACTTAGTCATGGAATAGGCAAGAGAAGAGAACCCATTCACAAACCTCCGGTAGTAACCACTAAGCCTAAGAAACTTCTAATGTCTGGTCTAGGATAATTTCTAATCACATCCATCTTTTTTTAAGGTCCACCTTAATACCATCTTTGACACCACATGACCTAGAAAGACAACCACTTTCAACCAAAATTCATACTTCTCATATTTATCATACAACTTCTCTTCACTTAATCTTTCTAGTGCTACTCCCAACTGAGCCACATGCTATAAATAAATCAATACTTAATCACTAGGGACCACCAGAAACAGGCCAAGGAAGGGATGTAAGACCTTATTCATGAAACCCACAAACATGGCCGGTGCATAAGCCAACTAATCAACTCCTCTATGACTCAAAATGCTCATTTCTAGCCCGAAAGGGCACCTAGGAATATAACCTACCCTTGTCCTCACTTTGGGACAAAACTCAAACCGAAGATTAATCTCAGAGAAATGACTAAACCATTGATGTTGGTCAAATAGATCATACATCCTTAGGAGATGATACTTATTTTATTTTATTTTTATTTATGGTAACCCTACTAAATTGTCGGCAGTCAATACACTTTCTAAGGGAACATACCTTCTCCTATGCAAACAATACCAGGAAGCTCACTAGCAATGACATTAAGGAACTTATCTATCACAGGAAAAACTTAATAGGAATAACTTAGGTTCAACACCCCTAACTATTAGAAAATGATAAATGCCACCCTTAGGGATCCATTGTACCTAAATACAAGGAATTGGCTTACCTCTTCACTACCACTCAAGAATGGGTTATTAAGGAATTAGAATCTAACTCTATGGATCCTACTATCTATGGGAACACAATATGCATGTAACCACTCCATCCGTAGAATGACCTCAAAATTGACCACATCCCTAAATGCAACATGACCACTGACAATTTCTATAGACCTTTCTAGCAACAATAGACTCACCAATGGGGTAGACACTAATGAGTTCACAACAACATGGGACACACATGAAGCCCATGAGCAAATAAAGGGCATAATGAAAGAGATAGTGGCACCCAAACCCATCAATGTACACAAATCAAAGTTAAAGGAAACTTCAACATATCGGTAACAACATTGGGCTCCACCTCCACTCCTTGAGCCTCTTGATCAACATGACCACCTTGTTCTTGAGGTTGACCACCTTTACAAGTTTTTTGAACATGAAGATAATCAATAACCCTGTGACCCATTTCACCACATCCAAAGCAAGCATTAGAGTTTCCCTAATATGGGTCACCGTGGTTCTTCCTAGACATAGGGCACTTGGGCTTGGTCCCTCCACCATCACCACCTTTACCCTTGAGGCATTTTTGATGACAATCATTTACCTTATGACCCATCTACCCACAACCATAACAAGCATCCATACCTATCTAGCATAGGCCATCATGGCATCTACCACATCTTGGCCACCTAACATAAGCCACCATATCACCCCTACCTATGGGACATCGGAATTTTCGTTCAAAACGGGCCCTCTTGGCCTCCTTACCCTTTCTCTTCCTCATCTTACCACTTGAAGTCTTGGGGAACTCACTTGTTGATTGAGGTGAGTTGTCAATTCTGTCACTCTTTGGTCAATACCCAAAGAGCATTGTGAACCTCTACAATTGATATATCACCGTCTGGAGTAGCTTGAGACATATTCTGAAATGCAATAATTAAAATAAGAAATAAGCCTTAGGGGACTTAACTCTATCGCACAACATTTCCACAAATGGCTTATAGCCTCTCATCATAGTTGTGGTGCGCTTCACAATAATGAATAAGACTCTAAACTAAGCGGTGTGTGGGACTCCGAGGACCATTAACAACCTAGTGCTCTGATATCAATTTTGTCACGACCCAAACTAGGGCATAAATATGACATGGTGAATGGGGAATTCGCAAACCTCTTAGCATATCATACATATATCCTTGGTCCCGGAAGCAAGATAATCAACATGAGAAAACATAAAAGAGGGAACACTGAGAGTAAATGAGAGAGTTTAATACATAAATAACATAGACAAGTCAGAAATCAAGCATAATACATACCTTGTCCAACAACACATCTAGACATAGAACATAGCAGGTGCCAAGAAGCAACCCGTCACACTCATAATAATGACCGTAAGTATTTCAAAATACACATAATGTAGTCTAACAATAAGTATAAAAGAAGATAGTTATTATCCCCACACATGAGGACTTACTAAAGCTAACTTAAACAATCTATCTTGCCATGTGAAGGAGAATCAATGGGACCTATGGTTCCTACATGGTAACATTATGTAAGCGTAGAGTATGCATTAGTACGTTTGGATATACTATGTAGGCTTATGCAACAAAAGATAAGCAACATAATCAAAATGTATAAACACAGGCAATAAATAAGCATATAGCAATATGACATGTATGGATGATGCTTAGAGTAAATCATGCTCACATAGAACATAATATGTGTGTAATAAATGACCATCAATATAGAATATCCAATGCCTACCACCCCCTTGGAGAGGCGATTGAGTTACAAAACCCTCAACGTCGTTATTGGGGTACATATCCTCCAATCATGGTAGCACAAGCCTACTACCTCCCTAGCGAGGCAATCGAGGTACAAACTCCTCAATATGGTTATTGAGGTACATACCCCCCAATCTAGTAGCATGGACCTACTACTCCCGAGTGAGGCAATCGACATAGAAACCCTTCAATGTGGTTACCCGGACCTACTACCTCCCTAGCGAGGCAATCAAGGTACAAACCCCTCAATATGGTTACTCGGACTTACAACCCCCTGAGCGAGGCTTGGTCGACTCACAAAACTATAGAGTAAAATGACACATACACACAATCTTTTCATCATAATAAAGTCATCCAAATCATAAGTCATGCTTGGACATTTTTTCAAACGCTTGGCAGGTGTGTAATGCTAGTGTAAAACTATGTAATTCATGAGTAAAATCATACAAGAAACTCCAACAGAAAACCACCCACTAATAATTGGTAACACCCTCATGCAATATACGTAAAGACTCTTCATCATGTCACCCAATGGATCATAGATTCATAGCTTAAAATATGCTTACACAGTCATATTATTACAAAACCCCAACATAGTTCATAGTCAAATTCATAGTAAGTAAAATCCATAAGTAAATCAACCTAAAAAACATGAGATTTAGGTAAAGGAAGCTTGGGCAGCATGAGTGAGAGGACCAAATGGTTCAAACCTACATACCTTGACTTTGGATAATTCTTAATGATGATTGGAAAAGCTTGAGTGAAATCCTTAAGATCTAGATGAGTTTTGGGACTTGTATTTGGGGTGAAATATTAGTCTAATTGTTTGAGAGAGTATTGGAGAATGTCTTTTATTATATGAAGGTGAAATATGGCTAAGTATAGGTATTTTCACACATAGGGAGACTTAGGCCCAATACCTTAAAGCTTTGGACCAAACTAATAAAACTTGGCAAAAAAAAATAACCCCTCCGTGCCCTTTGCGTGTCGCGCCTGGGATGCGCCTACTCACTAGAATTCACTCACTTTAGATTTTTGAATTTTGGTACGGTTGCTCTAAAATCTAGGCTAGACCCTTCTCCCACTTGATTTTGCCACTTAATCAAGAATGTAAAGTTGGATTTTCAATACTACACATGAATTTTGTGATATATGAAAATTACGATTCTAGGCACTTCAGAGGCATATTTTTGGGCGCTTTTTGGGGTCATTTCAATTGTGTTCCCCATGATAATCTAACTCAGTATTACCAGATAACTAAATTTTTTTCTAGTGTATAGCATGCAGAATGGTAAGTTAAGTTTACCAAATCTTTTGGCCCAGGCGAGAGGCAAATTAAATTATGTGAGTTGGTCAATCACAAAAATGTGACAAAGATTAACCCTTACCTATTGTCCCAATGCAATCTCCCCTTGGCCTAGTTCGGTTGATTAGACGAAAAATTGATCGCATCCTATTAATGAATCTCTTTTTCTATTCATTACTACCTTCATCTAGTAAGTAAAAATAGGCGGGTTCTAATGTTGGGCACAATTAGAAAGCATTCAAAACAAAGAGAAGTAATTAATCATGCACAGTTTTAAGGAATTACGAAGTATCCAATTTTACTTTGTTAGTTCTTCATGGTTCCCCTAACTCTGGTTATGAATTTAGCTACTCATGATCAGTGTAAATGCAAGACTTATGAATTTGAATAACATAATTGAGCACTTACACAATAGAATTAAGCGCAAGAAATCCAACTCTTAAATAAGATTCACAAGATTGAAATTAGAAGATGAAAATTGAAGTTTACAAGTGTTTCTCCAACTCTCTAAAGTTTCTTTACTGTTCTCCTTTTGTCCTTTACTGACTCTCTCTAAGAAATAACCTAAATACCTATTATAGTTTTTCAAATACAAAACCAAAATGAAATAGGGCTATTGGGTCGGCAAGCTCTACGAGGTACTGTACATGCCATATAACAATTAACCGCTTGTAGTTGGGCTTTGATGAACTATTGCTTCAATTCTATACTTGTCTTCTATCACAACCCTTTATGGCCTATAAAAGGTTCTAAGGCCCATAGGGGGTTTCGTTTGATGAAATTTCAGAAAGTCCCTAACTTCTGCTCCTCAGGGTATGATAGTAGCTCTATGGCTCATACAGTCCTCTACGACTCATCTACATGTTTGTAGACTCAACTTCAAAAATACAACTTTCAGTGGAATTGCACATGAAACCCTCTTTACGGCTCATAGAATACTCTACGACCCATAAAGGGTCTCGTGGATCTTTAACTTCAGCAACTTCTGCACATTTTGCCCAAAAATAATGGCAACTATGAAATTCTGCAAAACAAATATAAAAACACATCAAACCTACTAAGATCACATTAAGAACACATAACAATTCCAAGTTTTAAGCATTAAAAATGTTGTATTTTGATAACACATCAACAAGCCCATTTATGATGTACCTATATGTTGAGACTTTATCAATTTCTTTTGATTTATATCTTGAGGGTGAGCTAGTAAGCTATGTTCTACGTCCCGCCAAGATCTTATTATATAGAGCCGTGTTTTCGACAATGTTTATTCCCTTAAGGGAACCTATGATGTTTTTAGCTTTATACATTCTGGTTTCTTATTCTCTTATGTATGTTTATGATATGAACACAAGGATTGGATGAGATGCCTTTGAGTGTCACATTCGTCATGTCACAACTAGGCCCTAGGTCTGGGTTGTGACAATTAAGTTGGTTAGGAGTTCCAAAATGAGAAAGTTAAGGACTTTGACAAATTGAAAATGTCGAAAATGCCCTTTATTAAATCTGCTAGAGTCAACCATAAGACCATGTCCACGGGCTGTGGTTCATTCTACAGATCGTAATTTAGCTCATAGAACTTCATGTCACAAAAGATGAGCTACTGGAATTTTAATCTTTCAGGTCACAAATATGTAGGATGACCCATTAACCCATCTTAAGGTTGTTAGTCATCTATTAGAGTAGTTCCAGACATGCAAAAATTTTGGTCTTTTGGGACTCCTTTCCACGACACCTTTGACGGGTTGTGGTTCTATACATAGTCCGTCCTATTAATTGTAAATCGACTTCCAGAAATTCTATAATTATCCATTTTCATTGGACTCAATCCATGATGCCTACCTACGACCAGTTCTTGCTTCCATAAGTTGTACATTGGATAATGTGATAAAGTCAGTCCAGAAATTTCTTAACTCTCCATTTTCTAGACTAACAACGTAAAAGGTGTTATAATATCTCTCCTTTGGGATCATTTGTCCTAGAATGAGAATGAAATATACTTGAATAGAGTAGAAACATAATCATCATCATAACTTTTATGTAAAAATGCGACTTAATCATCATTTTCATAAAATTATCAAACTTATGCATCAAATATCATTCAAAAATAGTTTCATGACCATATATGCATGCAACCAACAAAAGGCATAAATCTATGAGAACTTTTAAGGAATAATCATATTAAGTACCTTAGGCTTGAGTAGAAGGCTGAAAGAGGAAAGGATATCATTCCATTAGGTCAACCTTGGCCTCCCAAGTAGCACTTTTGATTTGTTGGTTTCTCCATAACACCTTGATAGGTGCAACCTCTTTATTTCTCAGCCTCCTCACTTGCAAATCTAAAATTTCTAGTGGTACTTCTTCATAAGTCAAATCCTCCTACATACGCATACCTTTTGATGGAAAACTAGAAATAGGATCACCTGAGCATTTCCTTAGCATTGATATGGGAAACACCATATAGACCATAGCTAATCCCATAGACAAATTAGTTCATAGGCCACTTTTCCGACTCACTTTACTATCTTATAAGGTCCCTTATATCTAGGACTCAGTTTGCCTCTCCTGACAAAATGCATACCCCTTTCATTGGTGAAACCTACACCCAATCAGTTTCATCAAACTCCAGTGGTCTTCTTCTAACATGGCAAATGACTTTTTACGGCTTTGGGAAGCCTTCAATCTTTCCATTATAACCTTTACTTTCTCCATGGACTCAAGTAACAAATCTGGTCCAATCAAGGACATTTCTCCAACCTCGAATCATCCCACCGGAGATCTACACCTTCCACCATATAATACTTCAAATAACACTATTTCAATACTTTAGTGAAATCTATTAATATAAAAATATTTAATAAGAGGTAAGTGATCATCCCAAATTCCATTGAAATTAAACATATAAGTCATCAACATATCTTTCGACATTTGTATTGTCTTTTCAACTTGTCCATCCATTTGAGGATGAAAAGCGGTACTTAGCTTCACCTTCGTACCAAGGCCTTTTTGGAATGACTTTAGAAAATGATCAACATATCTTTCGACGTTTGTATTATCTTTTTCACTTGTCCATCCATTTGAGGATGAAAAGCGGTACTTAGCTTCACCTTCGTACCAAGGCCTTTTTGGAATGACTTTAGAAAATGAGAATTAAATTGAGTAACTCTATTTGATATAATAGATAATGGTACCACATGCAACCTTACCAATTATAGTATATTTTAGCATAATCTTCAACATCACAAGAAGTCTTCATTGGCAAAAAGTGGGTTATTTTCATAATTGTGTCTATAACGAACCAATTGTCAAATGGTTTTCGTGATTCATTACGTCCTGCGAATAAACCAATATGTCATCTATGAACACCACCACAAACATATTGAATTATCATTTGAAAATCCTATTCATGAAATCCATGAAAGCGACGAGGGAATTTGTTAACCCAAATGTCATAATCAAAAATTCAAATTCACCATATCATGTTCTAAATGTCATCTTTATAATGTTATCCCTCTTCATCCTCAATTGGTGATATCCTGACTAGATATGAATCGTAGAAAGTAGCTTGCACCTTGTAGTTGATCAAATAGGTCGTGGATCCTTGGAAGTGGATTATTGTTTTTGATGGTTACCTTATTGAAAATTATCGATAATCCACACATATTTGAAGTGAACCATCTTTCTTCCTTACAAAAATATATAGGAGCACCCTATGGTGACACACTAGGCCTTATGAAACCTTTATCAAGCAACTCTTTTAATTGTTCCTTCAGTTCTTTCAACTCTATCAGGGCCATTCAATATGGAGGTATAAAAATAGGTTAGGTATTGGGCAAGAGATCAATACCAAAATCAATTTTCCTTTCGAGAGGAATACCGGTCACGTCTTCGGAAAAGATATTAGGAAACTCATTAATTATAGGGACCTAATCAATAGTAGGAACATGAGACTCAATATCCATGAATCGAAAATCATGATATAAAAAACCTTTAGAAATCATTTTCATTTATTCATATAACATAAAAACTTTCTTTTGAACACCAAATCAGTTCCCTTCCATTCCAGGATAGGCTCATTAGTGACTTGTAATGTGACCTTTTGGGTTCTATAATCAATAGAAGCATAGAATGCATGCAACCAATCAATACCAAGAATAACATTAAAATTGATCATATCAAGTTCAATTAGATCACATGGGAAAACATTATGCAAAACTGATATGCGACAACTTCTGTAGATTTTCTTGGATAAGATTGACTCTTCAATAGGAGTATAGACTGAATAACATTCTAACAAAACTTTTAGAGACATATTGAACTTTATGGTAAGGTGACAAGTGATAATGGACAGCCACCGAGATCAAGCAAAGCATACATATCATGATCAAAGACTCTTAACATATCGATAAACACATCAGGAGACTCATCAACCTCTTGCCTAGCATACAGAGCATAGAATCAATTACCGCATGGACCACCACCTTGAGCTTAGGTACCTTCTTGCACTTGTCTGCATTGACTACTTGACCTTTTGGATGCCCTTCTTTACCCTTATCAGCAAAATTAAGACATTCGGCAATCTTATGTCCAATCTTCCCATAACAAAGCATGCACTGGAACCTCTTAAATATTCACTAACATACTTCCTCCCGCACTTGGGACTCCTAGGAAGAATAGCACCATCTTTCACAACATCACCTTGAGCCTTAGAATTAGCCTTTTCATTTCGCCAAACCTTTGAGTAGCACCTTTAAAAAGACCCTTGGAGTTATTAGAATTGGCGACCACATGACTTACCATAAGAAAATCCACTATCATACTGAACCTCTTGGACTCCCTTGTCCTTATCTTTTGAAGTTTCTAACTCTCCACTTGTTTGGCATATTGTCATGAGTCTACAGATATTCATTTCTTTAATGAGCTTTACAACACTCCATATTTACCAAGTCAGACACACCTAAGTTAATTTGTTAATGCGGGCCCTAGAGTTGGCCACCAACGAAGGAGAAAATTTGGACAACTTTGTAATCTTGTGGGCGCACTCCCTCACACTCACAACACTTTGTTTCAAGTTCATAATCTCCATCATCTTGGCTTCCTTTAGCACAAGTGGGAAGAAACGATTAAGGAAAGCAACCTTAATCATATCCCAATTGATAGGCCCTTCTTCAATCCTTTCGAAGTTCCATTGAGTGGACCAAACTTGAGCAACTCCCTTAAGTTGATAAACCGCCAATTCAACCTTCTCTTCATAAGACACTCCAATGATCTCTATTACCTTATAAACATCATCAATTAACTCTTGCTGATCCTTATCAACCTTAGAACCATGAAACTCTGAGGGATTCATTCTAGCAAAATCTCTTATCCTCGAAGCTAGAGAACGAGTATTTGGAGAAGCAATGGCTTGAGCCAACATAGTGATAGTGTCTCTAAATTCATCAATGGGAATTTGGTCCGCTTGAGGGACTTAAGGAGCTGGAGGAGCTTCGTCTTCATTAGCATTACCTTCGCTAGGCAAAGGAGCATGTTATGGATCCATTTTTGAAAACAAAAAAGGACAAACGTTAGGACACGAGAGTTCCAAAGGCACGATATAGATCACCAAAAGAAGCAAAGTTTTTCCTAGAAGTTAGCCTCCTATTTATGAATGTGGAGCACTTCATTCCAATGAACAAGAATCTTCTAGATGTGGCATGTTGGACACACTAGGATGCTTTCAAACCTATGGTATGATACCATTTTTTACACAACTTGAACCTAGGGCCTTGTCATGACCAAAGCCTAAAACCTAGGTGTAACACAAAAGAATGGGGAACCCAAAGGGACCCCAAACGAGCATCAAACATTCTTTTTTGTGAAAGCATAATTAAGAACGACAAACACATAATTTTAGGGGAAATGAGACTTTTGACTGAACCTATAGAGATGTTATAGGAAAGAGGATTAGCATGAACATATAGCAAATAATATCTAAAGGACGAGTATGTATGACTCACCCTATGGGGAGAAATAGGGGGTTAGTACTTCCATCTCAACCTATAGAGATGTCTTAAATAATGCATAGACATAATAGGAGTCAAGCTCATAACATACAAATCCATATCCAATAACACCTCTAACAAAGAGTGGAATGGGGCCCAAGACATCTCCCATGCTTACTCTCAAAAGATAAATATCCATAAATAGAAAAGTATTGTAAGGAATGAAAGTAAATGGGTATTATCCTAGAATGTAAAGGACTCACCAATACCAAATTTTTAATAAAACCACTAGCCACGTGGAGGAGAAGGATGAATAGGAACTCCGGTCCCTACAAGGATAGATTATGTAGGCAAAATATATTAGTTAGTACTTGGGATGTACTAAGTATGAGGGGTGCAATGCAACAAAGAGAATAAGCCATAATTAAATAATAAGCATAATAATAATCAATGGATATAACCTCAATATGACATGAATGTTTAAGGTCTTAGTCAAAATATGTATGAGGAATCATCAAGTTACATAACATATCATACATAGATAGGAAGGGAAAACAACAGACATGTAAGATCAAGTGAGTTACTACTTGGAATCCCGATGTTCACTCGATACCGAACAAGGAGTGGTCTACTTTGCAAAGGTAGACCAAACACTCACCTTATGGGAACTCCCTTATTTCTAAAAGTGATTTATGAACACTTTATGGGAACAACACCCTTTTTGGTTAATATATGGTAGGAGTCCTTATGGGAACTACACACTTTTCTGTTACTAATTAGGACGTGTTGTATGGGAACACCACCCATTTTGGTGAATCATGCAACAAGAGCTATATGGATCTATTAGCTAATTCACAAACTTATGGTGACAACATAGTTATGAGACAATGGTTATCTATCAAGGTCCTCTCGATGCTAGGCCACAATCTCAAGAAATAATCAATTCATACTTATAGTTGTTGTATCACTCCCCAACGTAGCTTGGAAAGACTCTATAAAGCATTATTTTAATATCTTAAAATTCGTGTAGAATTTTACAAATCCGACTTCATATTCTTTTTATAGGAAAAAGTTGTGTTGGGAAATGGTTACCTAAAAAGTGTAGGTTGTTCATGTTAAAATAATATCTTTTCAGTGAAATTTCGCAAAACGTAGGGTATGCGACAAGTCCGCGACACGGACTTGTTGCGCCCTAGTTCAAAAGTTCTCGAAAATTCGCTTTTTCCATTTAAGGGAAATTGAATAAAATTTAAATACCTATATATACAAGAATTCCTTATTCTTCAGTCATTTTATATCCCTAAAACTCACAAAAACCTCTCAAAAATCCTTTTCAATCTTCTCAAACCTTCCATTCAATCTCAACACTTCAAGAACTTGCTTCGGAATTGAAGAAAACCAAGTCAATACCCAAGTCCTCCTCATATTATTCTTCAAGAAACTCCTAGTTTAAGGTATTTGGGTCTTCCATACATAGGTTCTTCCACCCATGGAGCCCCAAAACTAGTTTTATCAAATTTGTTCATTCTAATGACTAATTCTTTATGAGTATTTTCTATTATCATTCCATTACATAAAATATGTTAGACATTATTGTTTATTGATTTATTAATGCATGGTATCATACTAGTGATTGAAATTATCATATGCTTATTCCATTAAGGCCATGTAAGCTATGGCATCTTGAAAGATTTGAAAATATTATGAATTTTTGAACAGTTTTCATCACACCCAAATTGGGGTTTCGCAAGTATATTGGTGGCTTGTATTAAATGATTCTTAAATAACTTTATATTTATTCCTCTCATATTTTATACTTTGAATTTCATGATTTAAAGCTTAAATAGATATGCCCACCATGTTTTGACTAAGTTATGTGGCAAATCTCTTATGTGATGAAGGCTTTATGGTAGGACATGTGATTTATAAATGTTGTTAATGTTGAAGGGAAATTAAGCATACTATGAGTTCATGAGAATGTTATAAATGTTATGAATGATATGAATTCCTTTATTTGATATTATAATGTGATGGTTTGATGAGCAAGTTTATGAGATACTATAAAGTTGAGAATTGTATGAGATGAATTTCATGTTTCTATGTCCTTGTTTTCAAAGACTATATGTACAATTATGATGGGTTGTTTAAGAATGATTTAAATTGATGATATTCACTATATGTCTGGAAGTATGATTTCTAAATAACGAGAAATGAAGGCTTATGATACATTCTATGTTTATTATTGACTTATGAAAAGTTTCTTATGAATGATGATAAGGTTTCATTTTATGTATGTTAGTGAATGAATTTGATGGAGGATGAGGTACATCAAGTACGTTGGAAATTTATTAAAGTAATGTGAAAGCAATGTATTATTGAAAGGTCTTCTTTATGATATTATAGTGTACAAGTTTATGCATGTCATGACCATACTTTCTATATGCTATTTAGGACTAAATTAAACTCTTTGGAATCAAGAATGAATGAGTAAAAGAAATGTGAGTCCCCACTTAAATATGATCATGAGACAATGATGGCACGTTAGTAGAGGAATATGATGATCGTGCTAGCTGATATAGAGGCTTAGCCAAGATTATGATGCTAGGTGAAAGTAGAGGCTTATCTAAGATATAGGAGTTATCCTTAGGATGAAGATTTATGTTCTAAATATTTATGGGACTGGTTAGTAAAAATTCCCCTCCAATATTTTAAAAGGCTTATAGGATAGGTTATTTCCATCAATCTTGGATGGAGCCAAAGATTCACTATTTTTTGGCTTTGGGGTATGAGGAAATAAAACAAAATGGCTCTTTAAATTGTTTGCGCTTCTTTCAATTGTGAAGTAGCAGTTAGTCAATGTAACTTTCAACGTTCATCATGGGTCATCTGGAAACAGTCGCGCTCTGTTTTTAGACATAGGGGTCAGGCTGCGTGCATCCGATCCCCTCTTACCCCGCAATGGGCGGGAGCCTTTGAAGCATTGGGGTAATGTTGTTGTTGTTATTGGATAGGTTAGTAGAATGCCTCTCTACTAATGAATTTCATAATTCATTCCTATGATTATTCCGTGAGAGTTTTTTTAGTACCAGGTGGACCTTAGGATAGATGCGGAAGCTCCCCATTAGAAGAGGCATGAGATCATTAATAGAATCCTGTTATAACATATTTCTACATGCAATCAGAGGAAATAAGAATCACCCACTAGTAGAGGTTGATCTCTAAACCAACCGATAGTAGAGGTTTCTCAATAGCAAAGCTTTAGTTGGATCCACTTTGGTAGGAGGTCACCTTAGCAACTGACTTCCCTTTTTCTTTTGGTGTAGGGGAACCCTCGGGACTCCCTGGCTTAGCTCACCTGGTTTATGTGGGTTAAAGGTTTTTGTTACATATGTTCAAGTTCTCTTTATGATCCTAAGAGGTCCCCTTATGATAAATTAAATGGTTTCTTTATGTTATGTCCAAAGGTGATTTAAAGTGCCTGCGATTCATTGTTTCACAAGTTCAAATGGTATATCCTGTAAAGGTACACAATGATGTCTACAAGTGCGTAAGGTTTTCTCCATTATGACATGTTCCTTGCATAACCAAATAGTCTTTTATGTAAAGTGATGTATTGTTCACCCAAGAATATTAATACTTTAATTATGTATGACATCATGTATTTCTCACTAATTTAAGTTTATGTGACCTATCATGTATTCAAGTAAGGGTAAGTTATTTATTTCTCATGTGCATTATTCCATATTCTATGGTGAGAGTAAAATGTCTAAATGGTCATCCATATGTATATTCTAAGTATATATTGTCTGTTTAATCTTGATTATGTTCATATGTGCATCCTGCTATGTTCTTTCTAAAGTTTTCCTTTATATTTAAATAATATTAGCTTGATTACGGCTTATGAATGCATTTGTAAATGTATCATTTTTTTCATCGCAAGACTTAGCATGAATCATTTTATTATGTATTTTCATGTCATGCATTGCATACCTACATACCAGTACATTTTAAATATCGATGTATACTTCTATGCTTGCAATATTTTACCATGCTGGGACTGATGCTCATCGATATCGTCCATGTGGATAGCTTTGGATCATTGAAAGAAGAGAGTTGGTGAGTCCTCTAGCTCGGGGATACTATCCAATTTCAATCTTACTTATGTTGAGACTTTATTCTACTTTACTTTCTAGTTTGAAGGTGAGCCTTGAACCTGTTTGGTGCCCATCCTATTCATGCTTAGAGGTGTTGTTATATACTACACTATGTACCTATAGTTTATTGTTGAGATTTCATGGAAACTTATCCCTAAGACTGTATCCCTTATGTGATACTATTTGACGCTATTGATAGTGATGGAAAGTGATGAAAGTTGTAAGTTCCTATTTCCCCATAACTTGAGTCCTAAATTTCCTCCCATTATTACTTTTTTGTTATGTGATTCATGGAAATCCCTTTCCCCTATCTATCCCCATAGTATGTGGCATAAGCCCCTATTCTCCTAGAATTATTTGTTGAATGTTTGTTTTACATTCCACGACCAAGGATGTGCAAACAATATACTAAGATGTTTGTTTGGGTTGCCATCGGGCTGCCCATTCACCATTCGAATATACAACACACCGCATCGAGTAGAGTCTTGTCCATAGTTGTGAAGCATGCCACAACTACGGATAGGATGCTATGAGGCATTTTAGGAAATATTTCACTTCATTATGATTCATGTCGTACCATTAGATTTACATGAGGTTATTCCTCTCTCTAATGACACCCTCTTTGACATTTCTAGAAGAGCACATATGCTAATTGGTGTTGTTGAAGTTCAAGCCCCTCCTGTGCAACAAGAGGAGAATGTTTCTTATGTAGAGCTTAGGGCCACTTTCACCATACAGGTATTTTCCAATCATATCAATAGAGGTGCTAATGTTCAGAATGCTTCCACTCCGCCTTCAAGGGTAAGGGATTTTGCTAGGATGAATCCTCCTGAGTTTCATGGTTCAAAGGTGGATGAGGATGCTCAAGAGTTTGTGGATGAGGTGGATAAGGTGTTGGACATTATGGGTGTGACTTTGGAGGAAAACGTGGAGTTAGCGGTCTTCCAATTAAAAGGGGTTGGTCAAATATGGACACTCAATGGAAGAATGAGAGAAGTGAAGATTTGGGTCCCAATTCTTGGGGAGAGTTCAAGGATACATTTCCAAATTATTTCTTTCTTTTAGAGTTTAGGGAAGATGAGATGCAAGAATTTATCAGCCTTTAGCAAGGGTATATGAGTGTGAGGGTGTATTGCTCAAGTTCACCCAACTATCCTAGTATGCCCCATCATTGGCTGCTGACCCCTGTGCAAGAATAAGCAAATTTTATGTTGGGATTATCTGACTTTCTTGTCCAAGAGTGCTGATGACCACTATACTAGTAAAGGAGATGGATATTTCAAGGCTCATGACTTATGTGGAGCGGATCGAAGATGTGAAGATAAGGAAGAAAGCTAGAGAGTCTTAAAGAGATTGTTTTGCTGAGGGTGGATTGTCATTTACCAAGATACTGGAGGTTAGAGTAAGAAGGAAAGAGACCCATATCTTACTTGTGACAAGTATGGTAAGATGCACCTATGAGTGTGATTGGTAGGTCAAGAAGGTTGCTTTGGGCATGGTGAGTTAGGGTACAAGAGAAGAAATTGCCCAGTGACTGCTAGGAAGGGAAGAGAGAGAACTAGTAACACTATGCCCAGTATATATGTGTTTCCTTGAATTGGTGATAGTTCACACTAAGTGGTTTTGTAAGTGGTAGTGCTATGATAGTTGTATTGGTAAGTGGTTGTGTTGGCATATTGATAACAATGGTAGTTCTTGATCATTCTCATACATCATTTATATAGCCTTTACATGTGATGAATTTCATGCTCCAATAAAAAAGCGATCGTTGTCAGCATTTAACCTAACCAAGGTTAGGATCGAATCCATAGGGAATACAGGGCTTGATTACAAGACTTCGCCGCTAATCATTTCTAATATTTATGACTACAATCTCTAAAGGGGGTGTGATTCAAAACTAAAATAAAACTACCACTAATTATAACGCGAGGAAACACTCAATTTTGGGGACAACTTGGGAATTGTGTTCCCCATGGTTCATCGACTTGATTACCCTAGATAACATAACTACAATTCGTGATATGCATGCAGGATGCTAAATTAGGTTCTTCTAGCCATCTTGTGAAGGTGAAGGTAGAATTTCACCATGGCACTTTGTCAACAACCATAGCTTGCCAACTAACCATTACCTATTATCCCAGTTAACCTCCCCTTGGTCAGGCTCGATTGATTAGACGAGAACACATCAATTGAATTCTATCATATACTTCTTTTTTCCTATTCGTCACTACCTTGGTTAAGATCATGATAGTTGGCAGGGTTTGGTGCTGGCTACCACCAAACAACAAAGAAGGGAAATAGATAATAAATGCAAAACCTCAATCATGGAAATGCAAGAAACGATCATATTAATGTCAACTACCCATGGTTCCCACTACCCCAAGTTGTAGGTTCTTAGCTACTCATGGCTAATGCAATACAAGAAAAAATGTACAATCAAGACATAAATGATAGCTTTACCAATACCAATGAAGAAAATAGGCACCACAAGTTGCAAACCCACAAGCTTGATTGATCAACTATGAATATAAAGCAAGATTTGCAATCCCTAAAATGGGTTTTCCAAGAGAGAATAATAAATTACTTTAAAAAACTAAGAAAAGATTCATAATGTGATTCCCTCTTTTTTACTAGTCGAACTCCTTCTAAAAACCTAAATTAAATTATATATTATATTTACAAAATAATCCCAAAATTTACACAGAAAAGACAGTTGGCAGCTGGTAAGTTTCGCAGGTACGACTCATAGGATTACCTACAAGTCATAGTCGAGGTCTCGTATTAGGTTCTTGGAATCTTGGACTAAACTAGTATGACCTATAGGTACGAGTCTTGCTTGAGATACGACTCGTATATTGCTCTCATAGTCTTTGTCTTTAGTTTTTGGTCCAATATTTTGGCACTCTTATTCTTGCTACGAGTCTACCTATACAAGTCATAGTGTGTCCTACGACTTGAAGGATGTCTTCATAGGAGTAACCTTCACTTGGCAGATTTCTAAATTTTTGATCTCTGATTCTGGCTGTGACACACCCTACGACTCGTAGCTTGAGCTATGACTCGCAGGTGGGCTCGTGTTGTCTATGCTTCAGCAAAATCTACAACTTTTCTTCAAAATCATATCAACCTAACTTTTCTGCAAGATTAACACAAAACATATCAAAACCATAAAAAGATGCTTTAAGAACACACAAAATCCCTTATTTCAGGCACCTAATATGCTGTATTTTGACAGCATATCAACACCCTCAACTTAGAATTGTTGCTTGTCCCCAAGCGACGACTCAATCTACGTAGACAAAGAGAAATACATAGCAACTAAACTGATGGCATATACAACAACTTCTTTGATTTAGGTACCCAACTACTATTTTCAAAACTGGCTTGCAAAGTTATTAAACAAACAAGAACATAATGAGATACCTGGCAATCCAACCATAACAAGCTAAGTAGCATCAACCATCCATAGTCACTGGTATAGTCATATGCTATTCAAGTAGTGCAAATGCCCTCATTGGGAAGAAGTCCCTCGTACACACTTAAAAGCATTTAGAAGTCAGGGCCTGAGGAAGCATTCTCACTCTCACAATTGAAATTCAAGCATACTGACTAACACCACAAGCTTGGCTCTATACTCATCTTCTGGCTTGGTGATAAAGTGGAGTTGGGTCACTTTAGGACATATAGGCTTTTAACATAGGCTCAGAGTGCTTTGGTGTGGTATTTTGGGCAAATAGTGACTAAAAGCTATCCTTGAACCATATTTAACAACACTTTTTGCTTTTATAATCCAACCCTTTTTAATCATTCCACCCTTATTCTCCTATTTTGAGCTTTTGTCGAGTGCTTTGTTTCCCTTTTTTAGCTGTACCTTGATTTCAAACTCATTTTTGCAACTTTTTCTCAATTCAAGGCACTTTTCTTCTCTCTTTCTTCACTCAGTTCATAATTTTTCATTTCTTTCTTCATTTCCCAACTAACTACCTTATTATTATTACTTTACTAACATAAGAGCCACCCACAACTTAGGCTTTTAGTCTTAGGTGAAGTACATAATATCTATGCCTCAAACCAGGACCACTAACTGCAGCCACCCTCAACTTAGGCTTTGGTCTCAATCAAGGTTCATATGTTCAATTATAGACTAAGGCTAATATCAAGGTATTTCATCAAACAAGGTTAAGCTAGCAAGGTGTCAAGAAACAATAAGTACATGAAAAGCTCAAAAGTTTGGAACAAAGGATTCACTCACTCATCAGGTTGTTCATTTAGGGAAAAAGTGGGTTTCACTCAAATAATAAAGGCCTAAGATCCTTTTCATATCCACCACATCACCAAACTAATTTTAGATTAAAAAAGCAAGTTTCGGGTCCATACAAGATGTATGAATGCAGCAAAATAAGGTCACAACACACATGGAAATTGCATCTATAATCAAGTATAGACTCACAGGGCATATTTTAAGTCTTATCTTACCTTCAGAATAGCAGAAGGAAACATTGCCAAATACTCAAAAAATATGAATGCATCAGCAATCATAACCTTAAAAATTTTGAAGGTACCTAAGTTTTCATCAAAAAATTAAAAGCATATCTTAAAAATATGTATATGCCAATAGATAACACTACTATGAATTTACTCATTATCTAAACTACCTAAACATGCCAGTCCAACCAAAAAGTAAACATCCACAAGGAAAAAAAAGCACGACAAGAAAACCTTTGGATTAAAAATAATGGAAGTTATGGACTTAAGGCTACTCAGACTTCACCTTAATCCATAACTTCCCATACCCCACCAAGTAAGATACTTTGTCCTCAAAATAAAAACACAAGGAAAAAAATGGTGCAAGAGGAGTACCTTTGGTAGCCCCCAGGTAGCTCCTGATTTATTGTCGCGGCACGACAAGAAACTGTTGTGTTCATGCCTCTTCAATGTCCCAATCTTCCACTGTTTTCATTTCTTTCATGTCACCCATATACCATTTGATCTTTTTTCCATTGAGTTTGAAAGTTTTTCCATCCCTGCTTTCTAGCTCGATAGCTCCATTCCTAAGGACATGCATCACTCTAAAGGCCCCATCCACATAAATTTGAGTTTTCCAAGAGACCACCTCAACCTAGAGTTGTAGAGCAGTACCATGTCCCCTTGAGCGAATTGGCAATCTTGAATTCTGCAATCATGTTGAACTTTCATTCATTGCTTTTACAAGGCGGAGCTCTCATATGCCCACATTTTATACTCATCAAGCTGATTCAACTGCATTAATCTAGATGTTGTAGCTGCAGGCCAATCCAGATTAAGCTTCTTCAATGCCCATAGTGCCTTTTACTCAAGTTTGACCTGCAGGCCTTTCCAAACACAAGTTGATAAGGGGACATTTCGACAGGATTCTTGAAGGCCGTTTGATAGGCCAATAAAGCATCATCTGACTTCCATGACCAATCAGTGCAATTAACATTTACTGTTTTGGATAAGATTTGCTTTATTTCCCTATTCGATACTTCCACTTGTCCACTAGTTTGGGAACGGTACGTGGTTTCCACTTGGTGGTTTACACCATATCTTTCACGGATAGCTTTGAATAGTTGGTTGCAAAAATGAGAGCCTCTATCACTGATAATAGCGCGCGATGTACCAAACCTAGAAAAAATATTTTTTTTTGAGAAACTCGGTAACACTCTTACCCTCATTGTTTAGTAAGGCCATGGCCTCCACCCACTTGGATTCATAGTCAACTGCGACCAAGATGTATTTATTATTATGAGAGCTGACGAAGGGTCCCATAAAATCAATGCCGCAAACATCAATTATTCAGAAGAAGTTTGTGCTTTCGTGAAGAAAGTGATTCGACGACTAACAAAGTACCTTTCAAACTCCCCCTTCCCTTTGACAATGGTCACAGGACTTCACATAATCATGGGTGTCTTGATCTATAGAGGGTCAATAGTAGCCATATTGCACTACTTTATAAGCTATTCGAGCTTCACTATGATGACCCCCACAAAGGAAGAGTGACATGCTTCAAGAATGCTCGTCATGTCTACCTCTGAAACACATGATCCCATCCGCATAGATGCGAAATATGGCTCATACCAAAAGAATTTCTTTACATCATGCATAAACGTGCGACGCTGATGGGTTTTCAAATCATGGGGCACTATATCACTCACCAAATAATTAGCAAAATCTACAAACCAAGGTATAAGATCTTGTGACATTGCCAGAACTCTTTAATCTGGAAATGAGTCACTTATATCCAGCCCATCATCAAACTTCACCATAGCCTCATCTTCCAATCTAGAAAGGTGATTGACAACCTAATTTTCTGCCCTTTTCTATCAATCATATCAAAATTGAATTCCTACAAGCGAAGTACCCGTCTTAGTATTGAAGCAAAAAAAAGCAAGTGTACATGCGATGACTCACCAACCTCTAAAGCCACCCATGTAGGGATAACCCTTCTTTGAGGAAGATATTTGCTTTGTGAGTGATCAAGTGGCCCGTTCCCAAAACAATGCCCAAGGGTCCAACTCAGACTATTGGAGGCACGATTCTAGACATCAAGGTCGAAACTTTAATCATGAGGGTATATATAGAGATAAGCAAGGTGGGTATTATGAAAGAGAAAGAGTACCAAAGGCCGAATATGGATGAAGAGATGGTTATAGAAATGGTCCCTATGTGCCTCCCCACAATCGTGATGCCGAGTCTAGCACTTCTAGGATTGAGGAAATGTTCTACAAGTCATTAAATAGGGCCGACCATCATGGTGAGACCTTAAAAGTGATGAAATCAGATATTTAAAGCATAAACCAAAAGATAGAGTCTTATTCGGTGGTCATTAAGCAATTATAGCAACAATTTGGTCAAGTTTCTTCTCAATTAAAATAACGCCAAAAGGGTACTTTGCCAAGTAACACGGTTCAAAATCCAAAGAATGATGGGCATTGCATGGCGGTCATGACAAGAAGTGGGAAGATCACCATTGATCCCCCAATGCCGGTGGTTGATGATGAAGCTTGTTACAAGGGTATTGATGAAAAGGTTGGTGTTAGTGAAGAAGGCTTGGAGAGAAACGGGATGCAGAGTGAAGAGGTGAATAGGCAAGAAAGAGCAAATATGATCCCAAAACCTGCTTCAAATTTTCCTCAAAGACTCAAGAAAAAGGAGGAGGATGGTAAATTCAAACACTTCCTTTCTATGTTGAAGCAATTGTTTATTAACATTGCCCTTCTAGAAACATTGGAGAAGATGCCCGCGTATGCTAAGTATATGAAAGATTTGGTAATAAAGAAGCACACTTTGAGCCAACAGCTTTCACAAGAGCTCTAACAATGTAGTGTCATCATGACCAAATGCCTAGTCCAAAAGAGGGAAGACCCCGGTGTATTCACCATTCCTTATACCATCGATGATGTAGAGTTCGCAAGAGCATTATGTAATTTAGGAGCAAGCATTAATTTGATGCCTCTTTCCATTTTCAAGAAGCTTGGTCTTAGTACTCCTACTCCCAAAAGAATGTGGTTACTCATGGCGGATAGACCTATCAAAAAGTCTAAAGGAATACTTTTTGATATGCTTGTAAAGATTGATAAATTCATCTTTCCTGCTGATTTTGTGATCCTAGATTGTGAGGTTGATTTTGAGGTGTCCATTATATTAGGAAGACCATTTCTGGCCACCGGAAGAGCCTTAGTGGACATGGATTCTGGTCAACTTCGATTTAGGGTCAGTGATGCATAGGTTGTTTTTGGCATTCACGAACCAATGAAGCACCCGGATGAGTTTAAGAGTAAAGTGTGGGCCATCGAGGATTTATGATGATGGATGATGACTAAGTCGAGCCACGACGTTAAATAAGGCACTTCTTGGGAGGCAACCCAAGTATCTTTTATGTTTTTGGCTTTTTTTAAGTTTATCTTGGTTGTTTGAATTTTAAGTAGAAGAGTGATGTTTGTTTTGATTTTTAAGATATTTAGTCAGTTGTATTGTTTTAAAGATTGGTGTATTTTAAATTTTGGTTAGTAGTGCAAAAAAGTGTGAAGAAAATGGTATTCGAAGTAGTCTCTATGACCAAGCTTACGAGCTGTAATGCATGATACGGCTTGTAGTCATGCCTCATAGAGGGAAATAATGTTTGATTAAAAGTTCGCACATACACTATGAGCGAACCTTATGATTCATAGGGTCCCCTACGAGTTGTAAGTGGGGTTACTAGTGCCCAGGTATGATTTTGAATTTTTCTAAGTATTGGGTCTGTTATGAGACCAAGACCTACGGGTCATAGGGAGTCCTACTACTCATAGTTGGGGTTTCGTTGACACGATATGCAGAATTTTAAAGATGATCCGGTTGGGTATTTGAGGGGTCAAAATTCATTTGACCCCTAAATTTCCCAATTTTAAAAGGTTACTTCCCCCCAAAGCTTTCCAAAAAGCCTTTCCTACTATTTCGATCTCACTTTTCAAGGCATCAGGTAACTTTCCAACGACATTTTCTAGTGGGTCCTTCTGTCTAGGGTTTCGGCTTCCCCATTTCTCTCTCAGTGCATCTATTTGATTATTATTCTCTTAATTTGTATGTTTCCTTGGTTATATCTTGCACACTCATGTTATGACTTTCGTATTTTGCTTAATGATTGTGTGTTTAATGGTAATATTGAGTAGACCAATGAGAAAATGATGATCCAAATGTCTAAATTGAGGCTTCATCGATTAAATGGCCCTGGTGTTGTTTTGAATTGCGAAAGATCTTCCCATTTCCAAGAAGATCTCGGGCTCTCTTTTTTACCCCTTATCACCGGAACTACTTAAGCTACACTCTTTTACGATTGTTGTGATGATGGAAATCTCGCCATATCAAAATGTTAATTATGTTATGAAATGGTTATAAGATGTTTGGATGATAACAGGCTTATTGCGGGGTTGGAATTGGGATGTTGGTGTGTGTTTAGAGTGAGCATTTGAGATACCCCTATGTGGATTTGTTTTGAACCTTTTTAAACACCTATTATTGTGTGTTGGTGTTGATAATTGTGAGTTTGAGGATTGATTGTTCTTTGGTATTTCTTGACTGTGAAAGGGAAGTGTTGTTTAATTGTTATGATCATGAATAGATTTTTTTGTGGGGTAAGTTTTGACTTGGGTCAACATATTTGATTAATGGGATTGTTTGTGTGCTTTAGATAGTGCTTAGTTCTTGCTTCGATATTGTTTACGTTATGAAAATTTTGTTATTTTGGATTGTGTGGCAAGGTTACAGGCACTACAGGTGCTTCTATTTTAATTTATGAGGACCTACTACGACTTGTAGGTAGCCCTACGGGTCATAGTGGTCCCTCATAGGAGATAACAGTTACCTATAGTTCCTTAACACTTACCATACGAAACCCACCTACAAATCATACTGTCTACTATGAAACTTGGTGAGGGACTTGTAAGACCTGTCTTATGGTTAAAAGTATTTTATTAACAGTTATAAGATCACACTATGACTCATAGGTTGCCTTAAAAGTCGTACCTGTACCTTGTACCTGCAACCTGCAGTTGGTGCAATATCAAAATTTTTTGTGTTTTACTTTTTGTTCTCTTTTCTTATTGCTTCTTTCTTTGTTTTTATTCTAAGTATGTATGAATATGGCGCTCATTATGGTTTTGCAATGTAATTTTTAGATCCTATGGCTCCGAAGGTAGAAAATAAGGTATTAAAGCTTTGGGTAGACGGTTGAAAGATGAAGCCTCCGATACCAAACAGTCTAAGGGATATGAAGAGGTCCACAGAGTCATGATTGACCCTGAGGCAAATATGCCCCAGACTAGACCTAGAGTTGTACTAACCTTGATGGAGGTTACTAGTTCCTCCCAGTCTAATGAGGAGGGTAATGGAGACGGGTTGGGTATCAACCCCTCACATTCAGAGACAGATTCAATGGATACATCCCATACACTACATGATGCTGCAGAGTTACAGCCCTGATCGGCCCATCCGTTTCCTCTATTGATCCTTGAAATATTAGATGGGGAATCGAGGGCATGAAATCTATCTATGACAGAGGGTTGGAGCTAAAGGGACTGGGAAAGCCTGTCTAACAATTTCATGAGGAGTCGAGGGTCAATGATTTAGGGCTGAGTAGGGTGACAGACTTGGAAGAGGAGATTGATCAACATGGATTGAGGTGTCTATATAGAGGTTGGGCAAGTGTGCCCCATATCTAGTTCAAGAGTTCTACACGCCTATGTTACTACTATTTTTATTGTTCTTCACAAAAGGATGAAAGCTATTAATCAATCGAGGTTGCGAGAAGTTTTGCTCCGAGGTCAGCTAGTTGATATCTTCGAGGAGACCATTAGGAGGGTTCAGTTTTGGCTGACTTATAATTTACCACGCTCCACCACAGAATATGATGACAAGATCAAGAAGATGAGGCGGGCAGTGAGTGAGAAGAACGTGGACCTGAAAATCGAGCTCTGCCGGTAGATAACTAGTCTAATTTGTGAGGAAGGTGTTGAGCCTACATAGGTCATGAACCATGCTGATCCATTCGTGAACTCTCATCTTTTTTTTGCGGCTAAGTTTTTATGGTCCATTATCTAGTCATGCATCAGGCCTACTTTCACTGATAATATGATCACTTCGGAGAGAGAGATGTGCTGCTACCCAGTATTCTAGTTGGCTATGATATAGATTGGGCCCTCATTATTGCGGAGTAGATACATGAGTCAGCTATACAAACTCATACGTCATTGCCTTTTCCCATCTTGATACATAGACTGTGCAATGAGGTCAGAGTATATGTCTCCCTCCACCTCGATCTACATGTAGAGGACCTGTATATCATGCATTCCAGCCTGATTAAGGTTGATGACAATCCAGTGGCCTTACAGTGAGCAACTTCTCCTCCTATACGATAGAAACGTACTTAGGATCTTACTCCAATTACCACAAGTTCCACTCCAATTGTAGTAGAGCCGCCTCTAGCTATTGATACTGAGGCGATGCCATCCTTAAATACACCTGCACCAACACCTTCTACTACTCAGGATGCTTCCATAGACTATCCTTTTATGTCTGCTATTGTTTTGCATCCTTTGGTGCATAGGTTAGTGAAGACAGAGGCCTAGCGGAGCAGACTGATGAGCTAAATCAAACCTTCAGTTTGTCTTATGGTCCAAGACTCAGATGGGAGGGCCAAGGTGTACACTCAGGAGGTTATAGATCGGAGAGTTGATGCTGTATATGCCAGGGTAAATGCCTTTGAGTATAGGGTCCACCGAAGACTTGAGGGTGCATGACCTTCTGACATAGCTACCGTGAAGGATGAGTTGGCAAAGTTCAAGGCCGACCTATTGAAGATGTTAGCGACATTGATAGCAGGCCCAGAAGAGGCACCAGAGGGTGATGATGTGATCGACTTATTTGATAATCACTCACGTAGCCATGGGAAGACACCCCTCGAGAGTGATGATGCAGATGTGAGCTAGAAGAGACCCAAGACAACTAATAAGGTGGCAGAGCTGGAGGAGCGAATTACCGATGAGGTGGTGCGAGAGTCCTTGGCTATGGAGGTGACGAGGAAGGATCGAGAGTAGCAGATAACATATGGAGCAGCTAGCTTGGGTACATCAGCAACCTAGACAATCGAGAAGGATAAAGAGCCTGAGGACCAGATAGATATCAGTGCTTGAGCACCATGTGTTTGGTACTTTTGAATACCCGTCCTTATTGATTTTTTTAGATACTTTGTTCTCAGTATTATTTTCTTTAGACAATTTTTTTGTTATTGATCTTATGGATGTTTTATTTTGGATGTTTGGTTTTTATCTAATTTGTTGGATGATGGGTTTTGATTTTATTTTTTTAAATCTTCTATATTTATATATATAGGACAAATTATCATCTTTTGTTAGGGTGTGGGAAGTTATGGACTAGGGTGAAGTATGAGTAGCCTTTAGTCCATATCTTTCTTATTTTTGATCCCACGATTTTCTTGCCTTCTTTTTCCTTGTGGATGAATTTATTTTCTGTTGAACCAACATACTTAGGTGTTGTAGATAGTTTGTAGATATATAGTGGTTATTACTTTTGGCAATTGCAAAACCTTGTTTATGAATATTTTAAAAATTGGGTACCCTCAAAATTTTTGTGATTGTTGGTTACCATTTAATCTTGAAAATGAGTAGTTTGGCAATGTTTGTTCTGATGAAGATAAAGCAAGTTGATGCTTGAAACATGACCTGTGAGTTTATGTTGATTGTGTATGCAATGTCATGTGTGTGACAGTTTATTTTGTCATATTCATGCATTGTGTACTAATTCAAAACTTGTGTTGTTACTCCAAGACTTGATTGGAGATGTGGTTGATTAGGAAAGTATCTTGGTCCATTGTTCTTTAATTTTGTCCACTTTTCCCTAAATAACCTACAAAGTGTAGCATTTTAACCCTTGTTCCAAATGTTTGAGCTTTACTGTACCTGTTCTTTCTAGACACCTAGCTAGCCTAGCCTTATTTTGTGAAATACCTTCATGTTGTCCCTGGTTTATCCTTAAACATGTGAACCTTGACGGAGGCAAAAAGCCTAAGTTGAAGGTTACTACCATAAGTGACCCTGGTTTGAGGAATGTATATTGTGTACTTCACCTTAGGGTAAAAGCCTAAGTTGAGGGTGGCTTATGTTGTAGTATAGTAATGAAAATGAGGTGATTAGTGGGGAAAGAAAGAAAGATGAGAAAATCATGTGTCGAGTGAGATAAAAAGAGAGAAAAGTTGCCTTTAATTGAAAAGAATAGCAAAATGAGTTCCAAAATGAGGCACAACTGAAAAACTAAAAGAAAGCACCTGAAAAAGCTTAAAAATGAAGAATAATGGAGGACATAATGAAAATGGCGGAGTTGTTGAGGTCAAAGCATTGAAAAACATGGTTCAAGGATATCTTTTAGTCACTACTTGTCTAAAATACCATACCAAAGCCCCATGAGCATGCATTACAAGTCTATGAAGTCAAACAGTGATCCTAATTCAACTAGTCAAGAGTCCAGAGTATGAGTATATGGACAAGCCTATGGTTTTGGTTATCATGCATGAATTCCATTTGTGAGAGTGAGGATGCTTGCACAGTCCCTGAACTTTGAATGCATTTTTGAGTGTGATAGAGGGACTTCTTTTCTGTGAGGGCATTTGTATGATATGATTGGCATATCACTTGTTCAGTGATTGTGAATTGTTGATACTCCTTCGCTTGTCATAATTTGATTGTCAAATGTAACATCGTGTCTTGGTTTGCCTTGTGGCTATTCAATCAGGTATTGAAAATGAGAATTGGGTACCTAAGTTGGGATTCTGTAATGCATATGCCATTAGGATAGTTGCTATATGTTCCCTATTGTCTATTTAGATTGAGTCATCATATGAGGAAACCAACAATTCTAAGTTGAGGGTGTTGATGTGCTGTCAAAATACAACATATTTGATACCTAAAACAAGGGATTTTGCAATTACTTAATGCGATTTTTTATGATTTTTATGTGTTTTTGTGTTTTTCTTGCAGAAAATACAGGTTAGCATGATTTTGGGAGAGAATTGTAGATTTGTATGAAGTTCATGATGTACGAGCCACCCTACGAGTCGTAGCCCAAGCTACGAATCATAGAGTGCCTCACAGCAGGAAACAACATCCAAAATTACAATTTTCAAAGTGAAGGTCAGCTATACGAAACTAACTTATGAGCCGTATGTCTCACCACGACTTGTTGGAAAGGGCCTTGTAGCCTGAAATAGTTTTGTCAAAATTTGTTCCAAGAACTGCAACTAAGGACTACGAGAAGACACTACGAGTCATAGATCAGACCATAGCTCATAGCAATGGATCGTGGCAGTCAAATCTAAAATGTCAAGTGCTGACTAGTCACCCTATAAGTCGTAAAGGTGAATCGTACCTACTGCCAACTATATTTTATATTTTATTTTTAGGGTCTTTTTGTAATTATAAATAGTAAATGGTAGAGTTTTTGAAAGGGAGATTAGACACTTTATAAATTCTATATCTACTTTGAATATTCTTAGAGAACGTCTCTAGGCTTTAGTGTATATTTTAGTATTTTACTTAGAAAAGCCATTTTGGGGGATTTGAAATCACTTGTACTCAACTTCCATAAATCCAAGCTTGTGGTTTCAACATCAAGGTTTTTTTTTCCTTCATTGCTTTTGGGTAATATCTCAACCATGTCTTTCATATTCCTTTTTTGTGATTTTGCCTTAGCCATGAATAATTAAACGCCCACAACTTGGAGTTATGGGAACCATGAGGAGTTAACTTGAAATAACCTAGATTTTTGTGCATTTCTTTGATTGGGAATTTGCATATATTTTATATTCCTACATTTTGAATGTTGTTTGGTGGTGGCCAACACCAAACCTCACCTACTATCTTAATCCTGACCAAGGTAGTGATGAATAGGAAAATGAAAGTAGATGACAGGATTCGATAGATGTGTTCTTATCTACTCAACTAACCTGACCAAGGGGAGGTTGACTGGGACAATGGTTAATGGTTAGTTGGCACGTTATGGTTGCCGAACAAGCCACATGGTGAAATTCAACTTCACCTTCACAAGAGGGCTAGAAGAACCTATGTTACCGTCCTACATACAATGTCTTGATTGGAGTTATATTGTCTTTGGGTAATTGAGTCAATGAATCATAGGGAACACAATTCCCAAGTTGTCCCTCAATTTGGTTGTCTTCTCTCATTTGTAGTGCAGTATTTCTATTTATTCTTCATTTTGAATTACAACCCCCACCAATTCTAGAAAATATAGTGATTGATGCTTGAGATAATTGTTAGTGAATCAATATAGTCAAGCCCCGTATTCCCTATGGAGTCGACCCTAACCCTTTGTTAGGCTTATACTTGACTGCAACCTCTTTACTATTGGAGTATGAACATCAATCACATAAGAGATTTGCCACATAAATTAGTCAAAACATGGTGAACATATATATTTAAGTTTTAAATCATGTAATTCTAAGTATAAAATATGAGAGGAGTAAAAATAAAGTCATTTAAGAATCATTCAACACAACCCACAAACATACTTGCAAAACCCAATTTTGGGTGTCATAATAACCTCATAATATTTTCAAATATTTAAAGATGCCATAGCTTACAAGACCTTAATGTAATAAGCATATTATAATCTCAATCACCAGTAGGAGCTCATGCATCAATAAATCAATAACCAACATTTTCCAATATATTTCATGTAATGGAGTGATAATAAAAAATATCCATAAAGGATTAGTCATTAGAATAAAGAAATTTGATAAAAATAGTTTTGGGGCTCCATGGGTGAAAGAACCTATGGAAAGAAGACCTACATAACTTAAACTAGGAGTTTCTTGAAGAACAATATGAGGAGGAGTTGGGGCTTAACTTGGGCTTCTTGAATTTCAAAGCAAGTGCTTGAAACCTTGAGATTGAACGGAAGGTTTGAGATGATTCGAGAGGATTTTTATGAGTTTTATGGCTAGAAAATGGCTGAAGAATGAGGTATTCTCGTATATATAGGTATTGGGTTTTTACCCGATTGCCATTAATAGAAAAAAGAGAATTTTCGAGATTTTTTGAACTAGGGCGCTGCAAGTCCGCGATACAGACTTGTCACATACCCCTATTGGTTGCGAAATTTCACTAAAAAATTTTTTAACATGAACATCCTATACATTGTAGGTAGCCGTTCTCTCACACAATTTTGCCCTTTGAACAAGAATACGAAGTCGAGTTTGTGAAATTCTACACAAATTTCAAGATATTCAAAAAATACATCATAAAGTCATTCCGAACTACATTAAGGGGTGTTATAATATTCCCCCTTTGGAACATTCATTCTTGAATGTGAATAGAGATAAAATAGAATGGAACATCTATCAACTCCTAATTAAAATAATAATGCAAATTAAACATTGATTTCATGCAAATTTCAAAGTCTGTAATATGGAAATCATTTTAAAAGTATGAATAACATATTTTAATAATTGCACATAAGACTTCAATAAACTTACTTCATGAGCATGCATGACAATAAGTAACATATTGATGTGCTGTCAAAATACAGCACATTTGGTGCCTGAAACAAGGAATTTTGTGAGTTCTTAAAGCGACATATTATGATTTTGATGTGTTTTTCTGTTAATCTTGCAGAAAAGTTAAGTTTGCATGATTTTGAAGAAAAGTTGCAGATTTTGCTAAAGCATAGGCCATACGAGCCCACCTGCGTGTAACTTTTCGTCTCTTTTTTGTACTCCGTTCATAAACACTTATACTTTCTTTTTTGAAAGCCTCCGCGGCGATACGGACCTTTTAACCTTTTCACGGGATCTCACAAGAGGAAGCACTCCCCGCGGTCGGAATATTTATTAAGAATCCAGTCTATTTCGACTTTCACCACTACAAATAGCCCTATGAAGATGACGTAGCAAGCGTTGGTTGACATAATTCAAAATGGTGCTGCCGGCGGGGCGGAAGAGCATGCTTTCCCCCTTTTTTCCACTTCCCGCCAAGTATGACATAGATAGAGGAAAGAAAATCTCATACATGCCGAAGGAACATCTGAGATCTTCCTTCCAGTCGTAGGTCAAGCTATGAGTTGTAGGGTGTGTCATAGCAAGAATTAGAGATCAAAAATTCAGAAATCTGCCAAGTAAAGGTCACTCCTATGAAGACATCCTACGAGTCATAAGACACTCTACGACTAGTATAGGTGGACTCGTAGCAAGAATCAAAGAGCCAAAATATTGGAAAAAAACTGAAGACCAAGACTATGAGAGGAACGTACGAGTCATAGCTCAAGCAATAACTCATACTTATGGGTCGTACCAGTTTAGTCCAAGATGCTAAGAACCTAATACGAGACCTTGACAATGACTCATAGGTCATCATACAACTCGTACCTATGAAACTTATCAGTTGTCGGCTGTCTTTTTTGTGTACATTCTAGCATTGTTTTTTAAATACTGTTTATAGTATAAGTTAGGTTTTTAGAAGGAGTTCGACTAGTAGAAAAGAGGGAATCATATTTTGAATCTTTTGTTAGTTTTCTTAGAGTAGTTTATTATTCTCTCTTGGAAAATCGATTTAGGGGATTGCAAATCATGCTTTGTACTCATTGTTGATAAATCAAGCTTATGGGTTTTCAACTTATGGTGCCTATTTTCTTCATTGGTATTGGTAAAGCTCTCATTTATGACTTGTATGTATATTTTTGCTTGTTTTGTCTTAGCCATGAGTAGCTAAGCACCCACAACATGGGGTTTTGGGAACCATGGGTAGTTGACATTGATATGACCTAGGTTTCTTGCATTTCCATATTTGGGTTTTGTATGTATTTTCTATTTTCCTTCATTATTATTGTTGTTTTGTCTTAGACATGAGTAGCTAAGCACCCACAACATGGGGTTGTGGGAACCATGGGTAGTTGACATTGATGAGACCTAGGTTTCTTGCATTTCGATGATTGGGGTTTTGCATGTATTATCTATTTTCCTTCATTATTATTATTGTTTGGTGGTGGCCAACACCAAACCGTGCCTACAATCACGATCCCCACCAAGGTAGTGACGAATAGGAAAAGCAAAGTAGATGATAGAATTCGATTGATGTGTTCTCTTCTAATCAACCAAGCCTGACCAAGGGGAGGTAGACTGGGGCAATTGGTAACAGTTAGTTGGTATGCCATGGTTACCGACCAAGCCATGGTGAAATTGGACCTTAACCTTCACCAAAGGCCTAGAAGAACCTAAGTTACTGTCCTGCATGTAAATCACCAATTGTAGTTATGTTATCAAGGGTAATCAAGTCGATGAACCATGGGGAATATAATTCCCAAGTTGTCCCCAAAATTTAGTGTTTCCTCGTGTTATAACTAGTGGTATTTTTATTTTATTTTTGCATCAAAAACCCCCTCCCCCCCTAATTTAGAGATTGTAGTCATAAATACTATAAATGATTAGTGGTAAAGTCTTGTATTCAAGCCCTGTATTTCCTGTGGATTCGACCCTAACCTCGATTAGGTTAATTGCTGACAATGATTGATTTCTTATTGGAGCGTGAACATAATCAAAAATTTATGGCGCCGTTGTTGGGGAGTGAAGCTAAGTTTTGATTTGATTTCACTATTAGTTAGTTCTGGTGTTGATTTCTAAAGTCTCTTGTACTTTACTTTTGTTTTTGTTGTTAGATATTATTTGCAGGGTATACTAAGTTGTATGTCCAGCACAAGGAACCAAGGAACTCCCTTGGCTCCAATCAATTTGGAGATCCATCGACTACCAAGAACAATGGCTTATGTGATTGAAGATATTAAGGTTGAGGAGGAGAGGAATGCGAATGACGATATGGGAATAAAGGAGAATCCACCATAAAGGGGTAATAGGCCACAACTTAGGAATTTCAATGAAAATGCTTATAGATGGAATCAATATAGGTTGAACCCTATGGCTATGGACATTACCAGTGGTATAGTACTGCCTTATCTACCGACAAATATTAAGTTCATAGTATCAAGTGGATTGCTCCAAATGCTCCAAAACCACGGACTAATCATAGGGCTACCTTCGGAGGATCCCGACCGTCGTCTTAAAAAAATGGTGTTTGTTTCTAAGAGTGTCATGGGGACACAAAATCTTTCTCTTGATGCTATGGGTTTAAGAATGTTTCCACTATCATTGACTAGCAATGCAGCTGCATGGTTGTCGAGCTTCCTCCGGGTACTATCACAAGTTGGGTGAACTTCAGAGAGCATTCCTTGAAAGATATTTCTCAAGATCTAAGAAGTTGAAGCTCAAGGACCAAATCAAGAACTTTGAGCAATTTCCAGGTGATTCTATTAGCACAACATGGGAGAGATTTACTAAATGCTTGAGGATGGTCCCTAATCACAAGATTGTTGATGATGCCTTGATTGAAATTTTCTATCGAGCACTTGACGAGGATAGTCAATCTTGCGCCAACATGATTATGGGAGGCATGTTCCTAGACCAAACTTTTTCATTGATAGCTGCAAGTATGGAATAAGTGGTCAAAACAAATAGAGCATGGGGTCAGTGAGAGCGAGGTGGGATGAAACCTTCTTGTTCGTTTAACATCAACAATGAGCAAGCAAAGGTAAACGAAGAGATCATGGAGCAACTTGTGCAGCTTCGCACAAGTATGGACTTGGTTTTAAGGCAAAATCAAGCAAGTGTCATGGAAGTTACTCACAACCTCCAAAGTCTCCTATCTATGATGATCCATTATTTAATGAGGATGCATGTTTTGTAAACAACCAAGCGGCGGGTTTCCAGAAAAAACCCCAAGGGTCTGATTCGAACAATAGGAGGCAAGGTTCAGGGAATCAAGGTCGAAACTTCAACCGTGATGGGATGTATAGAGACAATCGGGGTAGATACTATGAGAGAGAGAGAGTGACAGATGTAGAGTGGGAAGAAGAGAAGGCTACAGGAATGGTCCCTATGTGCCTCCTTACATCCGTGATGCCGGGTGAAGCAACTCCAAGATTGAAGATATGTTTGAAAAGTTATTGAAGTGAGCTGACCATCAAGATGAGTGTTTCAAAGGAATGAAAGTGGATATTTCAAGTATTAACCAAAAAAATAGAGTCTCACTCACTGGCCATTAAGCAATTAGAGCAATAATTCGAACACATTTCGTCACAATTGAATCAATGTCAAAAGGGCACCCTACAAAGCAATATGGTTCAAAACCCAAGGAATGAAGGGCATTGCATAGCGGTGATGACTAGGAGTGGAAAAAGTGATGTGAACCTATCTATACAAAAGGTGGAAAATGAAACCATGAGAAGAATGAATGAAGTAACCCAGGCATGCAACACGGTACAACAACCCAAGAAGAATAAAACATTTCCAAGGCCCCCTCTTTCTTTTCCTCAGTGACATGGGAAGAAAAGCGAGGAAGGTAAGTTTGAACAGTTCCTGGTAATACTTAGGAATTTGTCATTCGATATACCCTTAATGGAATACCTTGAGAGGATGTTGGGACGTGCCAAATATATGAAAGACCTAGTCAATAAGAAGCTAAAAGTGAGCTAAGACCTCTCTAAAAGTAATCAATGTTGTAGTCGAATCCTATCATCTACTTCCCTTATCCTATTTGTCACTACATTGGTCGAGATCATGATTGTAAGCGGGATTTGGTATTGGCCACCACCAAAAAATATTCAAAATGAAGGGAAATAGACAATACGTACAAATACCCAATCAAAGTAATGCACAAAATCTACGTTATTTCAAGTCAACTCCTCATGGTTTTCACAACCCAAAGTTGTGGGTGCTTAGCTACTTATGGCTAAGGAAAAATCACAAACAATGAATATGAAAGACATGGATGAGATATTATCCAAAAGCAATGAAGGAATCGTGAATGTCAAAGAGAATTTGACTTATGAGGATGTTCCGATGGATATTTTGGATTGAGAAGTGAAGAGGTTGAGAAATAAAAACATAGCATCTATCAAAGTCCTTTGGAGGAACCAACAACTTAAGAGCACCACTTGGGAACCGAAGATGTGAAGGGGCAATAGCTCTGTCTCTTCCATTCTAATCAAGGTTTAGGTACTATGATTTTTCCCACTTGTGAGCCTCTCTATCCTTACATGTCATTTTCATGTCATCCATGCATGTTTATGTGATTTTGAGGTTGCATTTTAAATGCTACTTGAAGCATGGTTTGAAAATTTTCATGATGTACATGTTGTATTTTTGCATATGATGCATGCGTTCTATTCCTTAGAGCTTACCTTTGACATACTCGGGGATGAATGTTACCAACGGGGAGATATTATAAGGCCCCATATGTTGAAAGGTGTAAAAGTGCCTAATATGTGAATTCTGAAATTTTCTAAGTATTAGCGATTTGCATGAAGGAGTATACGAGTTGTATGATGTTACACGGGCCATAGCTTGTGCTCATGGAATACTAGGTAGACTTGGTGGCAAAGTGTATTTCTAAAGTGTGGAGTCTGAGTTACATCTATGGCTCATGCATTGATTGATAGGCCGTAATTCGTATCGTGGTTTGAAATTTTGAGAAGGTTTCTGAGGGTCCAAAATGTTCAAGATGAGACCCCTTTTCACAACCCATGGAATGACGATGACCCGTAATCAAGGTCACGTGGTCCTATTTGGTAGACTTTAGAAGGGGAAAATTTGACTTTTGGTAATATTCTAATCCTAAGCTACATCGTTTTAGCCCCCAGTTAAGCCTTTTCCAGCATTATGCAACCCTAAACAACAATTCAATCTAAAAAATAACCTAAGTCTAAGTTCTCCCAAATACGCCCAAGTTTACAAACATGGAAAGAATTCGAAGGGAAGAGTCCAAACTAGGGTTTTCCTTTCTCTTCATCATCTCACAAGATTTTCTTCTCCAGTAATACCAAGGTATATGGGTTTTGATTTGTGGAGACCTTTCCTACACAAATCTCAACCATTCCTTTTCCTCATCTATCTTTAAGTCATGAAAATCTTTGGAAGTTTTATGAACTATTTTATATGATGATATTATGAAATATTTTATGGTATTCTACCTTTGTACACTATATTGTTTTGAAATATTTTATATGGTATTCTAACTAAGTTTTATTTTGTTATGGTGTGCTACTTTGAATAATATGAAAAGGGCCTTATTTACTCTTCTCATGACCTAAATCTTGACTTTTTTGAGCATATATGCATATCCACCATGTTTAACAAAAGTTATCTACCAATCTTCTTGTATTGATGAAAGGCCTTATGGAAAGATGTGTGAATTATGAATGTTATGATTTGAAGGGCTATTATGCATGCAATGAGATATGTGAATATTGTGAAAGTTATGAATGATATGAAGTCCTACCTTTGATATCATGAAGCTTTCGTTTTGATGAGCTACTCTACAATGATGTTATGTTATTGTGATGCTTTGTATGTTACAACTGTCACACCGAAGCCTAGGGCCTAGATGTGACACAACGAATGGGCAGCCCGAAGGCAATCCAAACAAGCCTCTTACCATATAATTTGCACATCCTTGGTTGTGGAATATAAAACAAACATTCAATAAATAATTATAGGGGAATAGGGGCTTATGACTCACGCTATGAGGATAGATAGGGGAAAGGGATTTGCATGAATCACATAACAAGCAAGTACTAAGGGAAGGGAAAGTAGGACTCAAGCTATGGGGAAATAGGGACCTAGGAATTTCATCAATTTCCATCACTATCAACACCATCTAATAGTATCACATAAGGGATAGGGTCTAAGCGACAAGTTTCTATAAACTCAACATTAAATTATAGGTACATAGCGTATTATCCAGCAACACCTCTAAGCATGAATAGGACGAGGGCTAAAACATGTTCAAGGCTCACCCTTAAAATAGAAAGTAAAGTGAAATAAAGTATCAACATAAGCAAGATAGAAACCATATATTGTCCTCGAACTAGAGGACTCACCAACTCCCTTCTTTCAATGATCCAAATCTAACCATGTGTAGGATATCGATAAGCGTTGGTCTCTTCATGGTCAAATTATGTAAGCATAGAAGTATACGTTAGTAGTTGGAATGTACTTTAATGTTGGTATGAAATGCATGACATGGAAATAAATAATGAAATAATTCATGCTAATTCTTGTGATTAAAAAATGATACGTTTACAAAGGCATTAGTAAGCCGTAATCAAGCTAATGTTATTAAAACATAAAGGTCAACTTTAGAAAGAACATAGTAGGATGCAAAGATGAATATAATCGAGAATAAGCAAATTATATAAACTTAGAATATACATAGGGGTGATTATTTAGACATTTTACTCTCACCATAGAACATGAAATAATGCACATGAGATAGAGAACTTACCTTACTTGAATTCATGATAGGTCACATAAATTTAAATTAGTAAGAAATACATGATGTCATATATAACTAACGTACTAATATTCTTGGTTGAACAACACATCACTTTACATAAAAGACTATTTTATTATATAAAGAACATTCATGATCATAATTTAGACCACCTTAAGCACTTGTAGACATCATCATGTACCTTTAGGGGAAATAGCATTTGAACTTGTGAAACAATGAATCATAGAAACTTTAAATCACGTTTGGACATAACATAAAGGAACCATTTAATTTATCACAAGGGGACCTCTTGGGAACATAAGGAGAACTTGAACATAGATGAGAGAACCTTTAACCTACATAAACCATGTAAGCTAAGCCATGGAGTCTGATGGTTCCCTTACACCAAAAGAAAGGGGGAAGTCACTTGCGAAGCTAATCTCCTAAGATGCCAAAATGGATCTACTATAGCCTTGCTATTGAGCAACCTCTATTATCAGTTGGTTTAGTAATCAATCTCTTCTAGCGGGTGATTCCTATTTCCAACAGTGGCACATAGTTTTGGGACAATGTGATTCTACTAATGATCTCACACCTCTTTTAATAGGGAGCTTCCGCATCCACCCCAAGATCTACTCGGTGCTAAGTAAACTCTCACAGAATAATCATTGTCATGAATAATGTAATTCATTAGTGGAGAGGCATTCCATTAACCCATCCCTTAAGCCTTTTAAAACAATGGAGGGGAATTATACTAACCTATCCTTTAAACATTTGGAACATTAATCATCATCATAAGGATAACTCTTACATCTTGGCTAAGCCTCTACTATCAGCTAGCATCATAATCTTGGCAAAGCCTCTACTATCGGCTAGCACCATCCTCATATCCCTCTACTAACGGGCCATCATAGTCTCATGATCATAACTTGGTGGGAACTCACATTTCTTTTATTCATTCATTTTTAACTCTAATGAGTGTAATTTAGTCCCAAATAGCATATAGAGAGTGTGATCATGACATGCATAAATTTGTACACAATAATACCATAAAGAATACCTTTCAATACATGGCTTTCATTTCACTTCAACAATTCTCACAACATACTTGATATAACTCATCCTCTAACACATTTATGAACTAGCATACATTTAATGGAACCTATTCGTCATTCATAAGAAACTTTTCATAAGTCAATAATAAATATAGAATGTCTCATAAGCCTTCATTTGTTATTATTTAACATCATACTTCAAGACTTATTGTGAATATCATCAATTTAAATCATTCTTAAATAACCTATCACAATCGTACATATCATCTTCAAAATGTGTACATGAAAACATGAAATTCATCTCATACAATCCTCAACTTCATAGTATCTCATGGTATCACAACATTTATAGCTTTGAATATTTAAAACTACCTCATCATACCATCACATCATAATATCAAATAAATGACTTTATATCATTCATAACATTTATAACATTCTCATGAACTCATAGCATGCTTAATATTCCTTCTACATTAACAACATTTGTAAAGCCTTCATCACTAATGAAATGTCAAAATATAACATATTTGATGCCTAAAACAAGGGATTTTACTAGTTCTTAATGCAATTTTTTATGGTTTTTATCTGTTATCGTGTAGTTCTTGCAGAAAATACCTATTAACATGAATTTGGGAGAACATTGCAGATTTTGATAAAGTTCAGAATATATGAGCAACCCTACCAGTTGTAGCCGAAGCTTGAAATCATAGAGTGCCCTCGTAGCAGGAAATAATATCCAAAATTAGGTATTTGTAAAGTGAAGGTCAGCTATATGAGGCCAGCATACGAGTGGTATGTCTCACTATGACTCGTTAGAAAGGGCCTCGTAGTCTGAAACAGTGTTGCCAACATTTGGACCAAGAACTGCAAAAATAATGGAATTTAGGCCTCCAAGAAACTTCCTTAACATAGACATATAGAAGTCTGGATGAACCATGTTTATCTCCATGGAAAACTCCAATTCATATGCAACTTTACAAATATGTATCAAGATATGGTAAGGCCCTGTATACCTAGGTCTTAACATCCCTTTCTTACCAAAATAGACTACACCTTTCATTGGTGAAACCTTCAAGTACACCCAATTATCAACTTTAAATTCAAGGTCTCTTCTTCTAGTGTCGGCATAGGACTTTTGTCAACTTTCATCCATCTTCAATCTTTCCCTTATCAGACTCACCTTCTCTAATACTTTTATAACCAAATCTAGTCCTTGAAGAGCCATTTTTCCAACTTGAAACCACCCAACTGGGGATCTGGAACACCTACAATATAATGCTTCAAATGTTGTAATTTTGATGCTAGAGTGATAGCTATTGTTGTTAGCAAATTCAATAAGTGGAAGATGTTTTTCCCAACTATCTTTAAACTCCAAGACATAAGCACTAAGCATATCCTCGAGAATTTGAATTGTTCTTTTGGCTTGGCTATCGGTTATAGGTGAAAAGTCGTGCTAAGCTTAACTTTAGTACCTAGGCCTCTTTGGAAAGAGCTCCAAAAGTGCGAAGTGAATTGAGCACTGCAATCCAAAATAATAGCTAACGAAACCCCATTCAATCTAGCTAAATCATAAATGTACAACGTGGCATAACCTTTGGTATCATAATTCATTTTTACCAATAGGAAGTGTGCCAACTTTTTCATTCTATCAACAACAACCAAAGTAGAATCTAAGTGCTTTCCAGTCTTTAGCAACCCAATCACAAAATCCATGTTGATCCCTTCCCATTTCCTAGTAGGAATCTCAATATCTTGTACTAGGCTACCCATATATTGATGTTTGGATTTGACCTGTTGACAATTGTTACAATAGGCCACGAACTTAGCAATATCCTCTTCATACCACCCCACCAATATACTTCCTTCAAGTCTCTATACTTTTTTTTAGATTTAGGGTGAATGGAGTAAGATGAATTATGATCCTCATTCAAGATCAAGCCCCTCAATCCATCTACATTGGGCACACATAACCTACATCGGTACCTAAGGACACCATCTCCCTCTTGGGAGAAAACCTCCACCTTTCCATTCTACAGCAAAGCTTTTAATTCTAGTAAAGTGGGGTCAAGGTCTTGTTTGGATTTGACCTCCTCCACCAAGGAAGATTTAGAACCATCTATAAACACCACACCTCTATTTTCGACCTCATTAAACCTAATTACAAATCTAGTCAAAAGGTGAACTTCTCTTGCCAATTCCTTCTTGCCAGAATCAATATGAGCCATACTCGCTATGGAAACTCTACTTTGAACATCGGTCACAACATTAGCCTTCCCCGAATGATAATGCACTTTCATGTCATAATCTTTAAGGAGTTCCAACCACCTCCTTTTCCTTAAATTTAGATCTATTTGGGTGAACACATATTCGAGACTCCTATGGTCGATGAACCTGTCTACATGAACCCCATAAAAATAGTGACGCCACATCTTTATAGCAAATACCATGACTGCTAACTCAAGATCATAGGTGGGGTAATGCCCATGCACCTTCAGTTGCCTAGAAGCATAAGCAATAACTTTGCCACTTTGCATCAATACACACCCAAAACCAATTCTTGAAGCATCGAAATAAACCAGAAACCCTTCAAACCCTTCCGGCAGAGCCAACATATGAGCAGATGTAAGCTTGTCTTTCAAAGTTTGAAAACTCTTTCACACTTATCGGTCCAAATAAAGTTAGCCTCCTTTTGTGTCAACTTTGTCAAGGGAGATGCAATTAAAGAAAAGCCCTCAACAGATCTTAGATATTACCCCGCCAATCCCAAGAAACTCCTAATATTCATTGAAGTCAAGGGTCTAGGTCAAGTTCTTACCACCTCTATCTTTTTTGGATCTACTTTAATCCCTTCATGCGAAACCACATGCGTAAGAAATGCAACTTCCTTCAACCATTCACAATTGTCGAACTTGGCAAACAACCCTTCTTCCCTCAATGTTTGCAACACTTCCCTCAAATGTGTCACAGGCTTCTCTTCACTCAGGGAATAAATCAAATACTGTCAATGAATACCACCATAAACAAGTTGAGGTAGGGTTTAAGGACCCTATTCATGAGATCTATAAATATTGTCGAAGCATTAGCTAGGCCGAAGGACATCACCACAAACTCAAAATGCCAATATCTTGTTTGGAAGGCCATCTTGGGAATATCATGCTCACTTACCTTCAATTGATGATAACTGGACTGAAGGTCAATCTTTGAGAAGTGACTAGCCTATTGTAGTTGGTCAAATAAGTCATCTATCTTTACGAAGGGATACTTGTTCTTCACATTGTTAAGTTGCCGATAGTTGATGCATATTCTAAGTGATCCATCCTTCTTCCTTACAAACAACACTGGCGCACCCCAGTATGACTTGTTAGGCCTAATAAAACCCTTCTCCAATAGGTATTTCAATTGATACTTAAACTCCATCATGGCTATATGGTAAGGGGGTTTAGAAATGGTTTGCATATAGGAGAGGACATTTATTCCAAAATCTATCTCCCTTTCAAGAGAGACACTGGAAAGCTCATTGGGAAAACACCAAGAAACTCGTTAACCACCGGAACTGACTCAATTGGAGGGACTCTAGACTCAACATCCCTAACCCTTACATGATGGTATATAAAACCCTTATAAATTAACTCCGGAGCCTTAAAATAAGAGATGAACATACCCTTAACCACTGAATTATGACCTACCTACTCATGGGAAGGCTCACTACAGAATTGGAACTTCACCTTATAGGTTCTACAATCAATAAAGGCATGATATTCATGTGACAAATCCATCTTGAGAATAACGTCCTAATCTACCATGTCAAGTTCAACAAAATCACAAAGCAAGACTTTATGCAATATGGATATGGAAAGACCCCTTAGACTCTTTTAGCAAATATGGACTTACCAATAAGGGTAGACACTTCAAAGGCTCACATAATAACTCAGAGCACATATGCAGTCTATTAGTAAGAAAAGGAGTAGTGAAAAAGAGTGATACCAAAATTCAATAAAGCGTATACATCAAAATTGTAGATCTTTAACATAACATTAATAACATCAGGTGCTTCATCCACCCCTTGCCTCTCTTGTAGAGCTTAGAACCAGTTGTGACGTGGAGCACCTCCTTGTTGGGCGCCTTGTTCCCTTTGATCACCATGAGCACCATTTCCTTAGGGACGACCATATCTACCTAGTTTGGAGAATTGACAATATTGTGGCCCATCGTTCCACACCCAAAGCAATTATCCATATTTTTATAGCATCTACCACTATGATATTTACCACACCTTCCACACCTACGGATAATATGACCACCATTATCACTTGAGCTCTAGGGTTGGGCATCCTATCAGTAACAAACCTTTGGCCTTGAGCATAGGAGGACCCCTGACCTTGAAATTGTCACCTTCTTGAAAATGACCACCTTTAGTATCTTGAAATTCACCATCATAGCGAGCCCTCTCTGGACTCCCCAATCCTCCTCTTTCTAAGCTTTTTCCCTTCAAGTTGCTTCGCATAGGTCATGAGCCGATACAATTCCATGTATCCTATGAGTATTGTGGTGCAAAATTCTTCATTGATCAAGTCGGACATCCAAAAAAAACTTGTGCATCCTTTCCCTTGGTTTGGCAACCAACTGAAGAGCCTACTTTGAGAGGTTGCCAAATTTAAGGGAATACTCCCTAACACTCATGGAATCTTGTATAAGGTTCATAAACTCTATCATCTTTTCCTCCCTTAGCTCCATGGGAAAGAAATGGTTGAGGAAGGCGGCCTTGAGTTCTTCCCAAGAGATAGGCTCTCCATTCAGCTTCTCTTTCTTCCACTATACAAACTCCAATTGGGAAAGGCCTTTTAGTTGATAGGCAACTAGTTTCGCTTTCTCCTCTGAGCTTAGGTCCATAATATCTAGAACTTTGTACACCTCGTTGGTAAATTATTGGGGGTCTTCTTCAACCTTGGAGCCATAGAACTTTGGAGAATTCATCATGTAAAATCCCTCACTCTTGAAGTGGAGTAGGAGAATAAGGAGCTATAACTCCTTTGTTGGCCATGACCATTTCTAATAAAGTGACCACATTCCGATATTTTACATAAGTGACTCCTCCTTCTTCTTGGGGAGTTTGTGGAGTCAGAAGAACTGATTCACCATCAAGTGCAGGAACTATTTATGCCCCTCTTCTTTGAGGCATGATCTAAAATAACAAAAGATCATCCATTGGTAGTAGGAAAACCCAATTTAACTCCTAAAGCATGACATAGAATATGAAGAAGTGAATCATTCCTAAAATGCCTCATTGCCTCTTCTGCATAGTTGTGGCATGCTTCACAACCATGAAAAATACTCTACTTGACATGGTGCGTTAGATTTTCGAGGATGGTTTACAAACCTAGCGTTCTGATACCAACTTTGTCACAACTCAAGCCTAGGGCCTAGGCATCACACGACGAATGAGGAGCCCGAAAAGACCCAAACAAGCCTCTTACGCATACATAGCACATCCTTGATTGCGGAAGCACAATTAAAATCAACAAACATATACTTCTTGGGGAAATGAAACTTTAGACTCAAACTATGGGGATGTTATAGGAAAGAGGATTAGCATGAACACATAACAAATAATATTTAATGGGTGGGTAAGTATAACTCATGCTATAGGGAGAAATAGGGGCTTAGGACTTTTATCTCAACAATACAACAAGCATCAACACAGAAGGGAATAAGTGACTAAGGGAAGTCTTCAATAATACATAGACATAATAGGAGTCGAACTCATAACATACAAACATATATCCAACAACACCGCTAACAAAGAGTGAAACGGGGGGCCAAGACATCTCTCGTGCTCACCTTAAAAGAAAACTATCCATAAATAGGCAAGTCTTAATAAAGCATGAAAATAAGTGAGTATTTTCCTCAATTGTAGAGGACATACCAATAGCAAATCTTCAATCGAATCACTAGCCACATAAAGGAGAAGGATGAATATGAGCTCCGATCTTATGTAGGCAAAAAATATATATTAGTACTTGGAATGTACAAAGTCTAAGCGGTGCAATGCAACAAAGAACATAATGTTCAATACCATAGTCAAAATATGCATAAGGAATCATAAAGTCACATAACAAATCATACATACATGGGAAGGACCACAACCAACATGTAAGACCAGGTGAGCTACTACTCGGAATCTTGATGTTCACTCCACATCAGACAAGGAGTAATCTACTTTTCTAACGTAGACCAAACACTCACCTTATAGGAACTCCTATATTTTTGAAAGTGCTTCATGAACACCTTACAGGAATATCACCCTTTTTGATTAATATATGATAGGAGTACTTACAAGAACTACACCTTTTTCAGGTATTAATTAGCATATGTCATATGGGAACACGACCTTTTCAGTCAATCATGCAAAAAGAGCTATATGGATCCATTAGATAATTTACAGATATATGGTGGCAACATAGTTATGGGACAATGGTTATCTACCAAGGTGCTCTCGGTGCCAGGTCATAATCCCAAGAAATACTCAAGTCATACTTATAGTTGTAACATGTAAAGCAACATAATATTATCATAGAGTAGCGCATCAAAATCAAAGTAAGGTAGGGCTTCATATTATCCATAACTCTCATAAAATTCTCATATCTGATGTCGCCCAAGTTACACCTCCTTTTTAGAGGATAAAGCCATCATTGCCAAGATATGAAACCTAACCAAGATTAGGGTGGAACCTAAGTGAATACGTAGACTCAAGACCAATTCACCAATAAGCAATTCAAGTAGCTGACAAACTTAACTCCCCGGGAGAGGGGGGCTTGCAAAAACCAATAAAAAAGTACACTAAACTAACTATCACAAGAGATAATCAATAACAGAGAGCAACTAGGGTATCATGTTCCCCATGATTCCCCAACTTAGTATCACTGGATAACCCAATTCTTGTCTAGTGTATAGCATGCAGAATGGTAATTTACATTCACCAAGACCCTTGGTCAAAGGTGAGAAGCGAATTTCACTATATGACTTGGATAAATCTACATAATGTGCAATACTAACCATTACCTATAAGTACCAGTCAACCTCCCCTTGGCCCAATTCGGTTGATTAGACAAGAACACATCATCGAATCTTGTTAATCAATATCTTTTCCTATTCAGTACTACCTTTCTCCAATTAGTAACACTAGGAAAATTCTAATGTCGGCCACCATTGGACAATATGCAAAATGAAGAAAATTGATTAATACATGCATATACCTATTCCAAGAATTGCAAATTACCTGGGTTAACTAAGTTTGTTCTTCATGGTTCCTACAATTCTAGTTGTGGATTTAGATACTCATGTTATGGGTAGATGAAGAAATTTTGAATTGAGAAAACATAATTAAGCACTTACCCAATTGAATTAAGATCAAGCAAATTCAAGAAGAATAAGAATCACAAGCTTCAAGATCAAATTTGCCCACAAGTGTTTTCTCACTGTCTTCTCTCTCAAGTATTGAGTTCTCCAAGTACAAACCCTAAAAGATATTGACTAATGATGTTCTCCATTGTATGATAACCTAAAAGCACTATTTATAATAACTACAATCAAGTTCCAAAAAAATAAAAAAACTAATCGGCAGACTCTATGAATGCTCTCTATGAATCATAATGTGATTTACAAATCTTAGTTGGGGTCTCGTAATCAGCTTTTGGGATCTTAAACTGCTCTTTTACTACTTCACTTTACTAGTTGCAGACTGATTTATGATTTATATTGCTCTATCATATACTTCAACTACATCACATTGTCATTCATTAGAAATCTTCACAAAAACAATCTATATGACTCGTAGGATGCTCTATAACTCGTATAGAGGTCTCATATAGTTGATCTTTAGATATCATCCTTCACTTGAATTTTTCATGAAACTACCTCTATGACTTGTAGAATGTTTTACAACTCGTAGAGAGTCTCACAAATCACCAAGAACCAAAAAACATTTGCAATTTTTCCCCAAGTCATAGCCAACCTGCTTTCTTGCAAAACTAAACACAAAAATACATAATGACCATAAATGTCTCACTGAGAACACATTATATCCTACGTTTTAAGCATCAAAAGTATTGTACTTCGACAGCACGTCAATACCCTCATCTTAAAATTATTACTTGTCCTCAAGCAATGATTCAATCTATATGGACAATACAGTAACACATTGACCTAAACTCAATGGCATATATCACATACAAGTGAAACTCAGATACCCAAATCAGCTTCTCAAAATGGGATTAGATATCTATTTAGTAAACTAATGCAAACTAGTGCATATGACAACACAACTATGATAATCAAGGGAATAACAACAGTCCACAATCACTAAACAAGTCAAATACTAATAATTCAATGCAAGTGTCCTCATAGAAAGAAGTCTCATTTTTAACACTCAATGATGATTTAAAATTTAGCTTTAGGACTGTGCAAGCACACTCAGTCTCACAAAAGAAATTCATGCATAACGACTAATACCACAGGCATGTCCCTATACTCATGACTTAGACCTTCAACTAACTAGACTAGGATCACTTTAGGACTTTCTAGGCTTGTAACGCAGGCTCAGGGGCTTCGGTATGGCATTTTTGGAAAAATAGTGACTAGAGGCCCTCCTTAAAACTGCATTTTTCATCACTTTCACCTCACCAACTATGATATTTTCACCTTTCTCTCCCTCTTTCCTCTTTTTATGCTTCTTCGGGTGCTTTCTTCTTATTTTGTAGCTATTGCCTTGTTTTTACACTTCATTTTATTTTTTAGCTCATATCTAAGGCATCTTGTCTTTTTCTTACACCTAGTACATGATTTTTCTTCATTTTCTCCTCATTCCTAACTCACCATATTTTGTTTTTTGCTTTCCCATTACATCGGTCACCCTCAACTTAGGCTTTTAGCCTGTATTGAAGTACACAATATCACTGCTCCGAACCAGGCCCACTTTTGGTAACCACCCTCAACTTAGAATTGTTGCCTCAGTCAAGGTTCACAATGTTCAAGGAAAGACCAGGGCCAATTTCAAGGTTTATTAGTAGATAAGGGTAGGCTAATTAGTGTTTTGAAATAATTAGTACATGTAAGGCTCAAATATATGGAACAACGGATAAGTCATCATTTTGGGTGGCTATTTTAGGCTAAAGTGGACTAATTAAAGTACACAAGCCTAAGATCCTTTCCTAATCTATTGAATATATGATCTAACTTAGAGTAACAAGGATATTTCTGAATTAGCACAAAATACATTAATCTAGAAAAATAGGCTCACACTCACATGGCACAATTTACATAATCAACAAAAGTCTCACTGATCATGCTTCTCATCTCAAATTACCCTTACTTATCAGAACATATATCGTCAAACACCTAATCATGCATGGTCACCGTCTAATTACTAATCAAAAATTTTTGTGGGTACAATTTTTCAAAACAAAACACAAAAATATGTTATATGTCATAAGCATTAGTACTATAGCTACACATATTATCTGAACATCCTAAACATGCCAGTTCAATAGAAATTAAATATCCATGAGGAAAAGAAATATAGGAAAAAAAACTTTGGGATAAAAAGTTAGGGTAGTTATGGAACATAAGCTACTCAGACTTCACTTAGGAACAAAACTACCCACACCCCATAGAAAGAGATGTGCATTCTCCCCAATGCACAAATCAAGCAAAATAAACACATAAAGGGTTCAAAATCCATACCTGGGTGCCTAAGCGCCAATGTGTGGTTGAGTATAGCCACCCTCTTCCTGTGGGGTAGTCTCTTCAGAAATGATGCTTTGTTCAGAGGGGCCAATAACTATCATCCTATCATGCTCACGAGTTAGCCACATCTTCTCATCGTGCATTGATCTCCTCGTAGCAAGCTAAACCTCCTCATCCTCTGAGAGCTTTGCCCGTACATTACTCTCCTCTTGCTGCGTGCAAGGTCTTTTCCCGAGGGAAGTCTCTGTATACTCCTCATAGGAAAATAAATATAATATCGGTACTAGAGATATTGTCTCTGGTAATGTAACTGGTGCATCTAGTGATGCTCTCATATCATCTCTGAGCTGTTGGATCTCCAACATCAGGGCTGACAAATCTAAAGGTCGGGCCTCAACCAATCTCTTCTACACTCTCTCCTTAAAGGTGTAGATGCAGTCATCCACCATGGAAATATGATCCTAAATAGTAGAAATAGTGAACGCCCAGCTCCAATCCTTCGAGTTCGAAATAGCCTCCCGGACCCATGGCCTAATCTACTAAAATAGCTGAGTCAACTAGGACTAAACATGCAATAATCTCTGTGCCATGGCCTAAATAGAATCGAAGGACACGTAAGCCATGCCTATTATAGGAGGTTATGAATTAAAGGCCTCTGGTGTAGTAGTAGCAATAGTGGGACCCCTCTCATCGACTTCCTTGAGATGAAAGGATCTTTCCTCAGTAGTAGCAGCAGAAATAGTAGTAGGGCAGTCTATGAACCCACAGGTGGTGGTACCAGGGTGAATATCTCTGCTAGAGGAGGAGGCTGTGTTTGTAGGAGTGCTACTGGATTCTCATCAGCCTTGATTAGGCTGGGGTCCAAAGTGTGTTAGGCCTCTACTAACTGGTCCAGCTGATGTACAATCTCCGACCAAGACTCTACATAGAGTCTGTAGATCAAAGATGGGAAATGGATGAAGGTGGCCCTCTTTAGTGCAGTCTGATGTATCTGCTCAGTGATGAGGTACGCGTAATCTATACATAGTCAGCCAAAATACTGGCAACCAAAACATCATACTCCGACGTAAGAGTGTTATCTGCCAAAGTTGGCCGGATGCATTATCGAACAAGGGCCCACCAAAATTTGGCGGGAAAGCTTAGCGGAGCCTTGACGATAGGCTCTGTGTGGGTAGTGACCCAAGTAGGTTCCAAACCTTGCTCTGCAGTATGACTGGCTACCCATCTTAAAAGTGTGGTCTGATGCTCAAGATCCTTCATAATCAATAGGTTCCTGGCCTGCCCTTACCTGTAGTCAAACTCCATTATAGATCTGGGGGCACGATACTCGAGACCAAAAAGCATATGATGAATAGTATCTTTAGATATGCTGACCCACCAACCTCTCACTTGTGTCTCTGACAATCTAGGTGAGTGAGAGGTTTCTTCCCTTTGGGAAGAGAATGCTGGATAGTGGTTGCGTTGAACTCCCTCACTAGTATCAGGGAGTACCATCCAGGTGACTCAGTTATCTACATAAGCCCATAATATATCATTTTGTCTTATAGATCTGGGACATGGCTAAGTCCATCTGCTATAACCCTAGGCTCTTCATAGATACAATGGGTAGGCTCGCCCCGCTCTTTGGGCTGCATGCCCTCTTTGAAGATCTCATCCATACCCTCGATGCACCACGGTTAGCATGGGTATCTGATGCTGATGATGATGATAGTGCGATGGAGGACTCAGTACTTGCTCCTTCTTCAAAGCCTTCCTCAGAACTAGACTCCTCGCCTGATGGAGTCATCTGCGGTGTCCTTCTACTCTCATCACTATCTCCCTCCTTAGACTGGGAAGGACTACCAATGGGAGCCTGAGTACATCCATCTTTGTCTGGGGCTCTGGTCTTTGGTACCATATCATTTCGGTTTAGTCTAACATTGATGATCTCTAGTGACCCACTTGTCTGATGGGTCTACTCATTACCCGAATGCTCATCAACTGAAGGCTCATCCCTAATATTTTTCCTCAGAGCCCTAATCTCAGCACAATTACCTTTTGGGGCCATAATAGCTGAAATATAGACATAAACACATAATAATTAGCCTCAAGAATCAAGAAATGGTATGTAAAATATTATCTGAGTTATTTGAAAAAAGGCTCTACGAAAGACCCTCTACGAGTCATAGTGAGAACTATGAGTTATAAAGTGCTCACATAGACCAGTTATTCAGAATAATTTTTGTCATTAGAAAAGTTTACCTAACCAGGTATGACTCATAAAGTGGCTTACGAGTCGTCAACTGGGGTAGTATAGAACACCAATGAATAATTAGATTGAGGCAAGAGTCTACGTGTCGTAAAGTAATCTATGACTCATAGAAGGTCTCATCTGATGGAAACTCAGAAACATCAAGTCTCTGGGATTTCCCATGAGGGACTCGTAGATTGCTCTACGAGTCATAAGAGCCTTTCGTGAACTAGAAATCACAGACACCTAAATTTTTCTAAGTTCATCACTCAAACCCCAACAACATTTCAACTAATGGAATAGCAGTATCGAAGCAATAATACAAGCACCCACATGATAAGCACATCACCACCAACCCCAAACATGCTTTAAAAAAACACAACTCATCGAAACTGATTAAGCATGGAATAACCTATGTTTCCGACTATTCCTAAATGACTCACATAAAATCATATGACCATGCCAATACCCACAAACTTACAATCATACATCAAGCAATATCACTCAATCAAACATGGATGGTGATTCAATAAGCACAACAATTAACAGTCAATAAAGCCAAAACACCCAATTCTCGACTCAAACAATCAATTCAATCAAGGGCAACAAAATTCAAAATTCACAATTTAAATTTAAACCAAAAATTAGATGTTTAAATACCATACTCAGCATAATCATCAAGTTAATTAATTAAGAACAAGGTAAATTAAGTGTTAAAATTAAATTGAAGACTCACCAACAATGGAGATGAACTTAAAGATTAGAGAGAAGGTGAATAATCACAAAACCATAGGTTTGCCAAAATTCTTGCCAAAAAAGTGAACGGTAGTGATCGGGAAAATGAGGGTAGGGGGAAGGAATAGGTTGATCGATCAATTAGGTCAAATAGGGGTCAAAATAATTTGACCCCTCCTTTTTATATTATACTGGGTCAACTAATAAAATGTCTGGGCCTGGGTCTACGAAATCGCAATTACGAGTCGTAGTGAGCACTACAACTCGTAAGTCATGGTTTTGTAGAGCCCTTAATAATTAGCAAAATTTCAGAAACTTACCTGAAGTCCACGAACCCCATTCACGACTTGTAGTTTAATCTATGAATCATAAAGTTAGCTCATAGATTGGAGTACACAATTTTTCCTGCTTATTCTAACTTTCTAAGAGATGGAATACTAGCTGTAGACTGCTCTACTAGTCATAGACCCTGTCGTAGAAGCTTCACTAGATGCTTTTCTCAGAAAAATTTCCTGACTTAGTTCTGAACCTACATGCTCATCATGAAATACACAAATAGCCAATATGCAACCAATCCTATGTCAAAAATTGCAATCAAATCAAACAAACAAACTACTTATGAATTCAAAAATTGAAAATAAACCAATAACTATGTTATTTTATCAAAAACCTTGGTTTGCCTCCCAAGTAGCACTTGATTTATTGTCGTAGCAGATTTAGACAAATTGATTACTAGACATAACCAATTGTCGAAACCTCAGTTTTGAGCTTATTAGGATGCTTTACGGGCTGATAGATGTCAAAGATAACTTCATCATCATTCAATCTAAACTTGATTTGACCAATTTCCATATCCACTAGAGCTTGCCCAGTGGCTAGGTATGGTCTTCCCAATAGGATTGGGTTGTCGAAGTCAACCTCACAATCTAGAATTACAAAGTCTGCAGGGAATATGAATTTTTTCACTTTAACCAACATATCATAGAGTATTCCCACAGGCTTCTTCACCGTTCGATCCTCCATTAACAATCGCATGCTAGTAGGAGTAGGGTCTCCCAATTTAAGCATCTTGTAGACCGCAAGGGGCATCAAATTTATACTGGCACCTACATAACATATTGCCCTTGCAAACTCCACATCACTTATAGTGCAAGATATGGTGAAAGCACCTGGATGTTTACACTTTTAAGAAAAGGATTTGATAGTGATAACACTGCAATGTTGCTTTTGAGAAAGCTCCTGACTCACAATGCGCTTCTTGGTGATCAAGTCCTTCATATAGTTGGCATAGCCTGGCATTTTCTCCAACTCCTCAATGAGAGGGATATTGATAGATAGCTACTTAAGCATACAGACAAAGTTCTTGAACTTTCCTTTTTCCTCCCCTTTTTTGATTTTTTGAGGGAAAGGAAGAGGAGGCTTAGGGACGGGCTTAAACTTCTATGGCACTTTAGCTGCTTCACTCACCCCATCCTTACCACGTTCTTCTCATTCATTCGTGTCATTTGTTGCAACCATCTCCTCACAAATATCTTCCTCATCAATCAACATAGGAAGATCAATAGTGCTCTTGCCACATCTAGTAGTAACTGCAATACATTGCCCCTTATTCTTAGGATTCTGCACTATATTGCTAGGTAATGTACCTTTCTGATGCTGATTCAACTGAGTTGACACTTGACCAAATTATTGCTCAAGTTGTATAATAGCCTCAAAATGAGACTTTACTTTCTAATTTATGCTTGAAATATCTTATTTCATGCTACTTAGAGTTTCTTCTTATCTCCTAGCCTTCTTCAACAAGTGGTCATACATCTCTTCAATTCTAGAATTACCTATACCTGCATCACCGTTGTTCAGTAGCAAATAAGGACCATTTATTAAGCCTTCTTTGTGATCTAAGTTGCATCTGGACCCCTGTTCCTATCATAGTAACCACCTCGGTTCTCTCTAAAAGCTCTATCTTTACCATTGTTCTGACCTTGGTGCCAATAGTCCTGATTGGACCCTTGGTCATTTGTTAAGAAACCCCTCGTCTGATCATTCACAAAACAGGTGTCCTCCTCATAATATGGCTCCTTATACATGGGTGCACGTGCAGGTTGGTGAACCACTACATTTACTCTCTTGGTTCTTCATGATCACCAAATCCATTCTTGTGCAAAGATTAGCAAGTTGTTGCATAATCCTTTCATTAATTTTGGCTTGCTCTGGACCCATACTAAAAGTACATGAAATCTTTATGGAAGCTATATCTCGTTGTACCTATGGACGATTCATCTTGGCCACTTGCTCCATATGCTCAGCAATCCTAGTAAACGGTTGATCTAGAAATATGCCCCCCATGATAGTGTTAGCACAAGCCTGATTGTTCTTATCAAGGGCACAGTAGAAGATATCCACCAAGGCATCATCAACTATCTTATGGTCAGGGATGCTCCTCTGATATTTAGTAAACTGCTCCCAAGTGAATCACCAGGATGTTTCTCAAAGTTGTTGATCTGGTCCTTCAATTTGAGCTTTTTCGATCTAGGGAAGTACCTCTCCGAAAAGGTCTTCTACAAATGTGCCCAACTAGTGATTAAACTCTGTGGAAGCTCAGACAACCATAATTTAGTATTAACTATGAGAAACAATGAGAATACATGATGTCCCATAACATCCATAAACAGAATATGTGTCCTCATCACACTCTTACAAACAAATTCCATATTGTGCAAGTGGCTATGTGGATCCTCTAATGGTAAGCACGCAAATAAAATGCGGTTCTGCAGTATCTGAAGTAACCCACTAGAGACTGTTAACTTTTTGTCTGCCGGTAGTCATGGCAACACAATAGCTTTAGTTACATTCGTAGCCATGGAGTTCAACTTATACTGATTCCACTGCTAAGCATTGGCTTTGAAATCCCAAGGTTGTGGCATGTCCTCCAAAGGCGGTGGGTTCTCATTCCTATCATCATCATTGTTAACCTGATTCAAAGCTGCATTGGCTGTGTTGGTGGTATTTTATTGGGTCATTTTTCTTACATTCGTTGGATCTCTTGATCAAATGGAGCTAAGGGATTCCTTGACTCCTAGTGTTGGGCATACGCTACTCGTATACCTTGCAAAGGAACCAAAACAAAAACAAAAGTAAACAAAGGAATCTAAGGATTAAAACTCAAATTACAATAACTAATAATGTCAACTAAGTCTAATTGTATTCCCCAGCAATGGCGCTAAAATCATTGATGTCACCCAAGTTACACGTCCTTTTTAGAGGATAAAACATTCATTGCTAAAATATAAAACCTAACCAAGTTTAGGGTTGAATCCATGGGAATACGTAGACCCAAGTCCAACTCACCAATAAGTAACTCAAGAGCAAACTAACTCAATTCCCCGAAGGGGGGTTGCAGTAATAAATAAGAAAGTAAATTAAACTATCACAAGAGATAATCAATAATAGAGAGAAACTAGGGTATAGTGTTCCCCATGATTCCCCAACTTAGTGTCATTAGATAAACTAATTCTTGTCTAGTATATAGCATGCGGGACGGTAATTTAGGTTCACCAAGCCCTTTGGACAAAAGTGAGGGCGAATTTCACTATGTGACTTGGCCCATCTGATGTTCATCCCCCAAAAGTAAAGAGGTCGCTATCAAGTACAAATCTAACCAAAGGCTAAGGTCGAATCCACAAGAAATATAGGGTTTAACTAAATTGACTCACCAATAATCATTTCAAGTATCAATGAACTATATTATCTAAAAAGGAGGGGTTGCAAGTTGGGGTGAAATAACTACAAAAACTATACTAACAATCATGAAGAGACAACCAATTTGATGATCAACTTGCAAATTCTGTTCCCCATGATTCACTAGCTCAAATACCCTGGATAACATAGGACAGTAACTTAGGTTCTTTTGGCCCTTTGATAAAGGTGAAGGTCGAATTTCACAATAGCGCTTGGTCGGCAACCATGGTGTACCAACTAACCATTACCTATTATCCCAGTCAACCTTTCCTTGGTCGGGTTTGGTTGATTAGATGAGAACACATTAATTGAATCCTGTCACCCATTTCCTTTTCCTATTCATCACTACCTTGTTCGGGATCATGACACTAGGTAGGGTTTGGTGTTGGCTACCACTAAAAAACAAGCAATCCAAAGGAAGATGGATAATACATGCAAATACCCAACTGAAAAATGCAAAATAATCCAGGTTCTCTCAAGCTAGTTACTCATGGTTCCCACAACCCCAAATTGGGGGGGTTTAGCTACTCATAGCTTGGGTAAGATCACAAATAATGAATAAAAATACATAGTTGAGAGATTACCCAAAGAAATTGAAGAACAATAAACCACCTTGATTTTGGATTTACAACCTTGAATAATGGAGTTCAATTACAAGTGATTCAAAATCCCCAAATTGGGTCTTCCAAGGGAAACCCTAAGTGTTTGCTCTAAATTCCAAGAAAGAGCTCTCTACAATATTCTATTCTCTACATGATCTCCTTCTCTCGTTAAAACCCTAACTTACACTATTTATACTATTTACCAAAAAGAACCTAAAAATAAATAAGAAAATTTAGTCAGAAGCAGTTACGGCTCGTAGGTACGACTCGTAGAGTGACCTACGAGTTACAGTCGGGTTTCGTAGTCAGCACTTGGCATTTTGGACTGGATTGCTACAGTCTATACTACAAGTAATTGTCTTGTCTAGACTTTACCCTGGGCTCGTATCGTTGAACTTTAATTTCTCATATTTTTTTAGAAGTTGTTAATCACTACGGTAAACCCCTACAACTCGTTGCTTGGGCTATGAATTGTAAAGACTCTCGTAGAACCTCAAAGTCAACAAAATCTGCTACTTTTTCCCAAAATCAGGCCAACTTGTATTTTCTACAAAAACAAACACAAAACACATAAAAATCATAAAAATTCGCATTGAGAACATACAAAACCCTTGTTTTAGGCACCAAATGTGTTGTATTTTGACAACACATCAACACCCTCAACTTAGAATTGTTGTTGTCCTTAAGCAATGACTCAATTTAAATAAACAATAAGCAATGCATGGCAATCACCCTAATGGCATATACATCTCCAGTTTCAACTCAGGTACCCAAGCTAGCATTTTCAAAATCTTGTTGTATTGCTACCAAGCAAACCAAGGCGCATTGATGCATTTGACCATCCCACTATGACAAGATAAGGACTATCAACAATTCACAATCATTGAATAAGTCATAACCATGTAATGCAAATATCCTCACAAAAAAGAGGTCCCTCTATTTCACTCAATAAGCAATCAAAGTTGTTTGACGGACTGTGTAAGAATACTCACTCTCGCAAATGAAATTCATGCATGATGTCCGATACCATAGGCTTGCCCATATGCTCACACTCTGGACGGTTGACTAGTTGGGTCAGGATCACTTTAGGACTTTATAGGCTTATAACATAGGCTCATGGGGCTTTGGTAAAGTATGTTTGGGCAATCGGTGACTAAAAGCCATCCTTGAACCACGTTTTTCAATACTTTCACCTTAACAACTAAACCATTATCATTTTGTTCTCCCTTATCCTTCATTTTCAAGCTTTTCTGGGTATTATCTTTCCATTTTTCAGCATATGCCTTATTTTTGAACTCATTTTGCTATTCTTCTCATTCAAAGGTAACATTTCTTCTTTTTCTCACACCCGGTATATGATTTCCCATTCTTTCTTTCATTTCCAACTATTCACCTCATTTTTGCTACAATACCATAACATTAGCCACCCTCCACTTAGGCTTTTAGCCTGAGATAAAGTACACAATAACCATTCCCTAAATCAGGGCCACTTTTGGTAGCCACCCTTGACTTAGGCTTTTTTTCTCAATCTAGGTTCACATTTTCAGGGATAGACCAGGACCAATATTAAGGTATTTCACTAGAAAAGGTTAAGCTAGCTAGGTATCAAGAAAGAAAAGGTACATGTAGGGCTCAAACATTCGGACCAAGGGGTGAACGCTTTCATTTGATGGTTCATTTAGGCAAAAGTGGACTAAATTAAAGAACAATAGCCTAAGATCCCTTCCTAATCAACAAAATCTCCAGTCTAACTCAGAGTAACAAGGCAAGTTCTGAATCAGTATACAATGCATGATTATGATAAAATTAGCTCACAAACATACGGTATTACATACATAACCAACATAGACTCACACATCATGCTTCAAGCATCAACTTGGCTTTGCTTCATCAGAACAAACATTGCCAAACCATCACTCATGCAAGATCATAAGTATAACCAACAATCACAAAAATTTGGTGGGTACCAATTTTCTAAAACATTCGATAAAACCATTCAAAACTATATACATGTCAAAAAGTGTCAATCATCATATCTACACAATTTATTCAAAACACCTAACCATCTCGATTCAACATAAAAATAAAATCATTCACAAGGAAAAAGAAGCACGGCAAGAAAATCTTGGGATATCAAAATTAGGATAGTTATGGACTAAAGGCTACTCAGACTTCACCCTAATCCATAACTTCCCATACCCTACCAAAAAGTTGTACTTTTTCCTCAAAGTAGATAATAACTAAATAAAAACCAATCATCCAAAATACTAATAAAAAAAAATTATCCAAACATAGCAGTAAAAACAAAGTATCCATACAAAAACAGTAGTGAGAATAAAGTATCCAAAAGTAGTAGTAAGAATGGGGGTCAAAACATCAAACATGGATGTGGTACTCAGGCACCGACATCAGTTTGGTCTTGGGTGTCTCTCTCCTCTGGTGTAGTCTACGCTACAATCAACCTGGATGTACTAGGTCCATGTACTCTCGCATGTTCCCGAGCCTTCCTCTTCTCCTCCATCATTATCAACTCTCTTATCACAAGCTCAGTAATCTGCTCCTCCAACTCTGCATCCTCCTTAGCCGTCCTCTACTTGTTTTGTGCCACATCTGCATCAGCTTCCTCAAGAGCCCTCTTCCCGGGAGCATGTGGACAATCCTCAAATAGATAAAATAGGTCCTCACCTACAGGTGTCTGCTCCGGAGCGTGATTAGGGCTGCTAGTGATGTAATCAAGTCAACCTTGACCAACGCCAACTCCTACTGTTGGGTAACCATATCTATAGGTTGGGCCCTCTCAAGCCTTTTTTGAACACTGGCCTTGAAAGCATCGACCCTGGTATCCACTACAGTGATTCTCCGATCCATAATAGATATGGTGAGTACCTTCTCCCTCTCCTCCGAAGCCACGAACCCACGGTTTTATCTGCTCCATCAACATAGTTAGCTGGGCCTCTGTCCTAGATAACCTGCGAACTATAGCCTGAAATGGAGTAGCAGCCATAATAGGAAAGTCTGAGAAGGAACCTGAGAAGCAAATGGCTCTAGTGCAGGTGTAGGTGTGGAGGGAACCATCTTAGTGTCAGATGTAGTGGGCTGCTCTGGTGTATCTGGAGTGGAAGTAGTGGTAGCTAGGGTAGAGACCATGGCATATGGGTCTATATGGAGAGAGACCCATAATCCTGCCTCCTTGTATAATCTGTGGACCAAGATACAAAAGGGCATTGTGGTGTTCATCTGGAGCGCAGACTCATAGATCTTCTCAGCCATCACACGTGCCCAATTAATCGTGTAGCCAGCTAACATGCTGGCTAGTATCAAGGCTCACTCCAATGTGATGGCATTATCTATGAATATAGATCAAATGTGAGACCGGATGATCGGCCACCAGAATTTGTCATGGAAAGAGAGGTGGGACTTCACTCTGGGCTCAGTGTGCATGGTGACCCATGCAAGCTCGGCATCACCCTCTACGATTTGGCTTACCACCCATCTGAGGAGCTTGGTCTTGAGATCCACATTCTTCCCAATCAAAGCCCGCCTCAGCTTATCTATTTTGTTTGTCATACTCGGCTGTGCCTTGTGCTACCCTGTAGTTAGGCCCAAACTCTACCCGGTGGATGGTCTCCTCGGAAATATCAACCCTCTGACCATAAACTAAGACCTTTAGTAACTAACACTCATCAATAGCCTTCTTCCCCTTGGGATGATATCGAAGGATAGCAATAGCATATGCGACGTAGAACTCTCGGACTAAAAGTGGGGCATACTTGGCCAACCTCTCTGACAACCACTTGAGACCATGTCTATCAATATCGACATCCAGAGCAAAAACAAGGCTCAAACCTAAGTCAACTAACACGAACTCTTTGTGGAATGGTCTAACAGGCTTCCTCTGCCCCTTTGGCTCTAGCCCCTATTTGTATATCTCCTCCATACCCTCGATTCCCCATCAGTGATAATGCAGATCCTGAGGTGAGATGGATGGGTCAACTGAGGACTGAGTTTTTGTGTCATCCTGAGGCCTGGTACCATCATGAGACTCTTATTCTGTATGAGAGAGAGTCATCTGAGTGAGCTATTATCTGACCTATCTCTATTTCCCTCCTCTTTAGATTAGGTGGAATTATGCATTCTTGTCCCTCGTCAAGGGCACCTATGTCTCAGGGTCACTACAGACCCTATGAACCTCTTTTAACCCCTCAGAGTGTCCGGCGTCAGAAGCCTCATCAATAAGTCTTTTAAAAGCCCGTGCAACTGCATTTCGATCCTTGGGAGCCATTAGTCCTGAAATTAACATCCCAACCCAACAATGAGTCCCATGTTATCAAAACAAACCATAAACCGGATAAAAGAACAGGAAGAACAAAATCAATAAGAAAATAATCATCAAAAATCAACATTTCACTAGTTGAAGGTTGCAGGTATGAGCCACAGGTATGACTCATACGGTGACCTACGAGTCATACTATGGCCTCGTAGTCCATAGGTGCCTAGTGTTAGTTTCTACTAAACTTTTGTACGAGGCTAAATTACGACTTGTAGTCGTAACTACGGGTCATAAACTAGGCTCGTACCGATTTTCAATACACAAAATAAATCACAAGGAAAGTGTATTGAACCCCACTATAGTTCGTACTGGACACTTTGACCCATAGGTGGGTCTCGTATGGTCAACATCAAGAAACCTTGGGTAACTGTTATCCCCTATAAGGGGAAACTATGACCCGTAGGTCCTCCTACGGGTCGTAGAAGGCCTGTGTAGCAGGGGATATCATGTACCTGAGGTGCCTATATCCTCACCACACAAACCACAATCAAATCAACAGAGATTAAACAACATTCTAAGTAATTTTTGACAACATACATCAAACATACCAACACACCTATTGCCCCAGTAGGTCAACGTAATCAAAACTTAACCCAAGATTCTTTCCATAAACAATAATCAACCATCAACTTTCCAACACATTAAAGAATCTTCAAAAATCATTAATCCCTAAACATTCAACAAAATAACTTGCACACAACATGGAAGTTCATGGAATTGATTACACACGCATATAGGGAAATTCTCAAACCATCATCTTCAAAAAATTAAGCATACCCCACAACAAAATTTCATCCCACCATGAATTACTCAGTTAATCAGCCATAGCATACTCATTTCAAACATGTGATAAATAAAAACATCGCTAAACATGGTCATCACAATCAAGAAACAAATGAAATGTCATAAGTAGGGACAACCTCCGAGAATTCCAAATGACAACAACCCCAATTCTCATTTACATGCATAAATTTTCCCTTGGGTACTCCTAGTACTATTTTCAAACACACAATAATTCAAGAATTCCAAAAGACACAAAAGATAGTTTGCAAAATTTAACCAAGAAACATACCTCAAGAGAAGATGATTAACAATTGAAGGAAAAGAGGAACAGAAGAGGAATCCAAAACCTTAGGTACCAGAACTTCGCTAGAAAATTTGCTGGAAAATGTCATGGGTATATAGGGAAATGGACCAGAATAGTGGGGAAAGTATTTTGGGAATAAATTTCGCAGGTTAGGTTTTGAATTAGAGTCAAAATGAATTTTGACAGGGTCAGCTTTAAAAATTTTGCGAGTCGGGTCTATGAAACTCCCACTATGAGTCGTAAGTCCTCCTACGACCTATAGGTCATCGTTTCATAGGTCACTCAACACTTAGAAAAATTTTCAAATCATACCTGGGCACTACGAACCCCATTTATGACTCGCAAGTTGAAATATGAGTCATAAAGTTGGCTCAAAGTAGGAGTGTCAACTTTAAATCATCACTATTACCCTCTAAGAGGCATGACTATGAGTTGTAGTGTGCACTATGGCTCGCAGGCCTGGTAGTAGAGGCTGCTTCCAATGCTATTATTCAAACTTTCCTGCACTTTCTTAACACCTACAAACCAACATCGTACGATACACCTTTATCCCTAAAATACAACTGATTCAATGTTTTCAAAATCATACCAAAAATCAATCTACTACCTAGCAATTCTAACAATCAAAATAAACTCAAAACAATCCTAAAATATGAAAAGTACTTGGGTTACCTCCCAAGAAGTGCCTTATTTCATGTCGTGGCATGACTTAGTCATCATTAATTATTAGAAATCCTTAATGGCCCACACCTTGCTTTTGAGCTCATCTGGGTGCTTCATTGACTAGGAGATATAAAAAAACAACCTCTGTATCGCTGACCTTGAACCTAAGTTGACCTAAATTCATGTCCACGAAGGCTCTCCTGGTGGCTAATAATGGCCTCCCCATAACAATAGGGACCACAAAATAACCTCACAATAATGAATTACAAAATATGATGGAAAGATAAACTTATCTACTTTTACCAACACTTCAAAAAGGATTCCCTCTTGCTTCATGATTGTTCTATATGCTATGAGTAATTGCATTCTTGTGGGAGTAGGAGAACCAATACCAAGATTCTTCAAAAAGGTAAGAGACATCAAATTTATACTCACTCATAAGTCACATGACACCCTTACGAACACTACATCACCAATGGTACAAGGAATGGCGAATGCACTAGGGTCTTTCCTATTTTGGACTAGGCATTTGGTCATGATGGCACTACATTATTGGAGCTCTTGCAAAAGCTCATGGCTAACCAAGCATTTATCGTTACCAAATCCTTCATGTAATTGGCGTACCCAGGTATCTTCTCCAATAACTCAAGAATAGGGTTGTGAATGCATAATGAAATGCACTAAAAATGTGCCTCGAATATATCCATAATTGTAATTTACATATATCTCAGAATCCATATGTGATACCAAAAATCCTACACCATATTCTTGATCAAGGGGAAAAATTGAGTGGGAAATTGGTATAACCCCAAATTTAGAGGACCCATAGTGAAAAATAATTTTTTTTAAAATTGCGATTTCCATATAGGGTCCGCACCCTGGCCGCGATGCGCCAGGGGCGCAGAGATATACATTTTCCTCCTTTGAAATTGGTCTGTGTTGCAAACCAGATATATACCTGTGTAGATTTTCCCTTGCTTTTCTATTTTGGCCCAAAGGCATTAGGTTCATAAACCTATACCCACTTATTTGTGAAAACACATATACTTATCCATTTTTCAACTCTATATCACTTAAGAACTTCTCAAAACCCTCTCTAACACTTGACCAAATATTTCATCAAGTGTCTCAAGCAAAATTACAAATCTCAAGAACTTCATCCAAGCTTCAAGTCCCCTTCAAGACTGCATCAAAGAACCCAAGTTTAAAGTATGTGGATTTCAATCATTGGGTCCTTTTACCCATAGTGCTCAACCTTCTTTTTTATGAGAAATACATGTTTTCAAGTTATATTATCTATGGGTATCTTATTTTATGAATTATGAGTATAAATTATGTTGGGATTTCATGAAATGTTGATTTATTATACGTGACTATCTATTTCAAGCTTGTACTATGAATGGCTTTTGTCTATTGAGATGTTGCATATTTTGAGCTATGAAACTATGATTTATTATGAGATTCGATGATGGATTTCAAGGTATCTTACATGAGGGCTTAACTATATGTTGGTGGATTGATTTACATTGAGTTCTCTCATATTACTTCACTCTTGAATTGCATGAGAACTAGCATTACACACCCACTATGTGTTTGATAAAATGTCTTGACAATGATTCTTGATGTTGATAAAGGATTATTTTATATTTTACTTGACAAGCATGTTATGATACTTTATTACTTCCTAAGCATGTACTAAACTCTAGAAAAGTCTCCGTGATCTAAAATAAAACTTTGAACCTTTATACTATATTTTACACTCATGAAAAATGAAGCCCTTTCGTGATTCTTTGATGTGATGATTTGATGAGCTATTTTTGTACTCCTTCCTAAAAGATTATATCATAAGGTGAGAATGAACTACCGAAAAGGTCATACCATAAGGTACAGTAACACATGGTTCCTACTTAAAAGATTATATCGTAAGATAGGGACAACCTACCAAAAAGGTCATACCATAAGGTAGGACCTCTGTTACCGATAAAATTGTATCGTAAGGTAAGTGTATGTCACATTCTTACCAAAGACATTATGTCATAAGGTAGGGATACCTTTTAACTTCTACCAATGAGGCCATGGCGTAAGGTAGAATCAATCATGACTCTTGTCGAAAAGATTGTATCATAAAGTAAGAGACATCTCATACCACCTACCCAAAAGGCTATATTGTAAAGGAAGGATATTGGCAACACTCTCTGAAAGGCTATATCGTAAGGTGAGTGAGTGACTACTTGGCCATTCTTATGCATATTTGTGTAAGGCTTTGAGTATATGTATATGATCCATATTGAGTTTATATTCTTTAATTATGATTAAGCATCTTGTTATTATGGCTTATGATTCTTGTTGCATTATATCTCGCATACTTAGTACATTCAAATATACTAATGCATACTCTATGACTACATAATATTACTATGTAGGGACTGGAGCACCTTTTGATCATCATCCACATGGCTTATTCGGTGCTTTGAAATTAAGCTTTGGTGAGTCCTCAAGTCTAAAGACACTATATATGTTACTCCTGCCATTTGTTATTTCTTTATGTTGAACACTTGATACTATGAGGGTGAGCCTGAAAAATATCTTGGCCCCCGCTCCATTCCATGTTAGAGGTGTTGTTGGATATTAAGATGTAATTATGCTATGAGCTTGGCTCTTGAAATGTTTTATGACTATAAAAGGCTTCCCTTAGTCAAGTTTCCCCTATTTATATCTGCTATGTTTGTTGAATTTGCTTCCAGAACCAAGGATGTGTACATGATATGCTAAGAGGCTTTTTGGGTTATGTTTAGGCTTCCCATTCACCGTGTCACGTCTAGGCTCTAAGCTTAGGTCGTGATAGCTAATTGCTTCAACATAGAAAGGATGTGTTTGAATCTACGATCCTCCTCCTTTTTCTTGAGTCTTTGAGGAAAAGGAGGTGGAGGTCTTGTGATATTCTCGGTCTTTCCTTACTCCTTTGCATTCCATTGCTATCCAAACCTTCTTCCTCAACCTTAACCTTGTCATCAATACCCTTTTCACAACCTTCATCAACAACCACTGGCATTGAGGGATCTATGGTACTCTTCCCATTTCTTGTCATGATTGCCATGCAATGCCCATCATTCTTCAGATTTTGAACTATATTGCTTGGTAAAGTACCCTTTTAGCATTAGTTCAATCGAGAAGATACCTGCCCAAATTGTTACTTCAATTGTTTGATGGCCACCGAATGAGACTCTATCTTTTGATTGACACTCGAAATATCTAATTTCATCACCTTTAAAGTGTCATCTTGATGGTCGTCCTTCTTCAATAACTAGTCGAACATGTCCTGAATCATAGAATTGCTTGATCTGGCATCACGATTATGGGGAGGCACAAAGGGACCATTCCTATATCTATCTATTTGCCCTCATTCAGCCTCCAGTCCTCTTTCTCTTTCAAAATAACTGCCTCGATTATCTCTGTACATGCCTTCTCTACTATAGTTTCGACCTTGATTTTCAGAACTTTGCTGCCAATAGTCCGAGTTGGACCTTTGGGCATTGTTTTAGAAAAACCTACCGCTTGATTACTCACAAAGAAAGCATCCTCATTGTAGTAAGCCTTTTCATACAAGGGTGCCCTTGGAGGTTGGTGAACTACCACATGAACTTTCTCTTGATTCTTCTTCAATACTAAGTCTATATTTTTTTGGAGTTTTCCAAGCTCTTGCATTATTTCCTGATTGATTTTGCTTTGCTCTAAACTCACATTCACTGCACATTAATTTTTTGTGTTGGCTCTCTCCCGTTGACCCCATTCTCTTTTGTCTTTACCACTTACTCTATTCTCTTGGTGATCCATGCAAAAGGTTGATCTAGAAACATGCCTCTTATGATGTTATCGGCACAAGCTTGACTATTTTTTTTCAAGAGCCCGATAAAAGATCTCCACTATGGCATCATCAACAATTTTGTGATCCAAAATGATCCTCAAGCACTTGGTGAACCTTTCCCACGTAGTACTAATCAAATCACTTAGTAATTGTTCAAAAGTATTTATTTGATCTTTGATTTTAAGATTTCTAGAACTTGGAAAATATTTTTCTAAAAATGCTCTTTGTAACTCATCCCAAATAGTGATCGAACTTTATGGTAGTTCGGATAACCAAATTGCCGCATTTCTAGTCAGAGATAGAGGGAACACTCATAAACAAGGGACTATCACACTCTTATAAATAAATGCAACGTTATAGAGATGACTATGTAGATCATTTGATGGTAGCCCTATTGATGAGTTATCAAAATACAACACATTTGATGCCTAAAACAAGGGATTTTGGGAGTTCTTTAATGCGACAATATATGGTTTTTATGTGTTTCTGTGTTGTTCTTGTAAAAAAGTTTCGTTGGCATGATTTTGAAGAAAAGTTGCAGATTTTGTTGAAGCTTAGGTCATACAAGCACACCAACGAGTCGTAGCCCAAGCTCTGAGTCGTAAGGTGTGTCATTGCAAGAATCAGAGACCAAAAATTTAGAAATTTGCTAAGCAAAGGTCACCCCTACGAGGCCATCCTACGAGTCATAAGTCTCACCATGACTCGTATAAGAGGAGTTGTAGCAAGAATCAGAGAGTCAAAATGTTGGACCAAAAACTACAGGCCAAGACTACGAGAAGAACATACGAATTGCAGCTCAAGCAACGACTTGTACCTATGGGTCATACCATTTAGTCCTAAATACAAAGAACCTGGTATAAGATCCTAACTATGACTCATAGGTCATACTATGAGTCATACCTGCGAGACTTATCAGCTGCCAGTTGTCTTCTCTGTGTCAATTCTAGTGTAATTTTATAAATACTATATATATTTTAAGTTAGGGTTTTAGAAAGAGAGTTGAACTTGGAGACACTTGATCATTATTTTTTGAATCTTTTCTTAGTTATATAGTTAGTTTATCCATTTTCTCTTGGAAAACCTATTTTGGGGATTGCAAATCTTGCCTTGTACTCATTTTTGATCAATCAAGCTTTTGGGTTTGCAGCTTGGGGTGCTTACATTCATCAGTGCTTGAAGTAAAACTCTCATTTATGTCTTGTATTAGCATATTTGCTTGTTTTTCCTTAGACATGAGTAGCTGATCACCCACAACTTGGGATTGTGGGAATCATGGGTAGCTAATTTGAAATAACCTAGGTTTATTGCATTTCTATGATTGGGGTTTTCATGTATTGTCTATTTCTCTTTATTATGATTCTTGTTTAGTGGTGGCCAACATGAAACCCCGCCTACTATCACTAGCTCGACCAAGGTGGTGATGAATAGGATAAGAGAAATAGATGACAGGATTTGATTGATGTGTTCTCATCTAATCAACTAACCACGGGGAGGTTGACTAGGACAATTGGTAATGATTAGTTGGCACGCCATGGTGGCCAACCAAGCGCCATGGTGAAATTTGACCTTCACCTTTATATGATGGCCGGAAGAACCTAAGTTATCATCCTGCATGCGAATTTCCATTTGTAGTATGTTGCCTAGGAAAATCGAGTCAACGAACCATGGTGAACACAATTCCCAAGTTATCCCCAAAATTGAGTGTTTCCTCACGTCTTAGTTTATTGTTTATTCTATTTTGTTTTTTTAATCACAAACCCTCCCCCTTCCATTTAGAGATTTTATTTATTTATGCTTGAAATGATTAGTAGTGGATTCTTGTAGTCAAGCCCCGTATTCCCTATGAATCCTACCCTAACCTTTGGTTAGGTTAATTAGTAATAGTGATCGTTTTCCTATTGGAGCGTGAACATGATATATCATAAACTTAAGGCGCCATCGCTGGGGAATACGACTAGATTTTTATTTGAATTCACTATTAGTTAATTCTTGTGTTGATTTCTAGAATCTCTTGTATTTACTTTTATTTTTGTTTTATTGTTTGATTCTAAGTACAAGTTGGCTGGCACTATGATTGAACAAAAGTTCTACATTACAAATGACTTGTTGGGAACCTTGTAGACGCGAGCCTTGTTTTATGGACAAGAGTTCGAAGACCCTTAAATTTACTTGCAAAATTTTGCTCAAACATTGAGAGGGGTCCTAGGGAGAAGATTTCCTGCTTGGGAGGCCATGGCTCTTCAGGTTTTCCCCATGCCTCTCCAAAGTGAAGCTGCGGAATGGTGGTCAATTCTCCCACTAGATATTTGCTCTAATTGGGGGAAGTACGAAGAGTCTTCCTCATGAACTTCAATAAGGAGTCCAACAAGCAGACAATACAAAACAATATTTGTAATTTCAAAAGAGTGCCAGGAAACCTTTGGTAGTGGCTTAAGAAAGATACAAGCAATGCTTGACAGCGAATCAAAACCACGGTCTGACTAATAATGAATTGGTGGCCAGTTTCTACCGAGCACTACCCTTAGAACAACAAGGGCAGGTTGATGCATTTTTTGGAGGGGACTGTTGGAAGTTCATAAAATGACCTTTTAATGAGATCGCCGAGCATATGAATAAATTATCTGTAGTTGCCCAAGTCTACCAAACCTTTCAAGGACAGGGTGGAACATCCACTAGTACATGGAAGGGAATCCCAAGTAAACCCAAGAGCGAGAATGTGGCAAATTGGCTAAGGTTGTCGCACCAGCATTGCATCACTTATAAACTGACAAGGATTGAGTATATGCTTGAACAAGTCCCAACAAAGGTCAATGAGCAAGATGATATCATCTAGGAGATAAAGTTTGAGTTCCTCAAATGTAACTACAAGGTGGAATAACAAACCATATCAATGCGAAGTCTTGGTGATAGGATGGAGCAGCTTGCTGAGCAACTAGATGCAGTGCAGGATGAACAATGGAATAGTAGAAGGAGCAGCAATGGGGCTCATGGAGAAGTCTAACTATCCATGATGGCATTGTCAATCCATGACGTTTAACAAAGTGATTCTTGGGAGGAAACCCAAGCATTGTTGATAATTATTGTCTTATTTAAAGTGTTTTTGGTTGTTTAGATTCTTAGGAATAAGGTGTGAGTTTGTTTTTATGATGAAAAACATTGATGCAGTTGTTATATTTTGGGAATTTTTTTGTTTTGAGATTTGGTTTGTAGGTGAAAAATTGAAGAAATGAAGATCTAAAAAATGGCACTTGGAGCATCCTCTATGATAAGGCCTATGAGTCGTAGTCTTCAAGTTGACTCGTAGATATTCCTTGTTGAGGGAAACAGTGGACTGTCGCCACCCGCAGCCTCGGCTGCTCAATTGGCTTCTTATTCTTTGACAACCCCCAGCAAAGTGTAGCAAGATACGCCACATGGAACTCACAAACTATGTAAGGGGCATATTTTCCCAGCTGCTGTGTGGTCCATCATAGTCCGTGCTCATCTAAACTAGCATCTAATCCGAGCCTTTTTGTAATTCGGAGGCATTCAATCTAGACTTCTCAAGAACCTTGCAGATTGGTTTTCCTTGCCCCATTGGCTCTAACCTCTGGTCGTAAATTTCTTTCATACCCGCAAGACACCATCTAGGATCAATGAGGAGTTGAGAATGGACTTCTTACTGCTAAGAAATGCTCTCCAACTCTGACTCTGAACTTGAGTGTGAAGGGGTCATTTGAGGTAGGCTGCTATCCGACCCATCCTCCTTACCTTGCTGTTCCTTCTTTTCAGACAAGGAGGAACTGCTAAGTTCCATGGGCGTTTGTGCTGCAAGTGCCCAAGTCTGGGGTCTATTAGCTTTGGGGTCTACCTTGACTCTGTGGACTTCCACAGAGCCCTTGAATTGCTCAATCTTAGAGGATTTATCCATCAACCTATGTTGGAGAGTTTGAATTGCCCATTTATCTTTTAGGGGCATTTTATCTGCAAACAAACTAATAACCCATGTGAGCATTAAGATGCATGAACTATCAAATCGCATGACAAAGAATAAAGCACAAAGAAAAAGACAATTGAAAACCAGAAAATCTTCTAATGTAGTAGTAGGGGTGCAGATACGAGCACAGTTACGACTCGTAGTGTGACCTACGAGTCGTATACTGACCTCATAGTAATAGTATGACTTATAAAAATTCAATATAACCTCATATACTAGTGGTAGTTACGAACTCATAGAGGAGCATACGAGTCGTAGTCTGGCCTCGTACTAAACTTCAGAGACATATTTAAAAGTTGACTCAAGATTACGAGACACCCCTATGAGTCGTAGCGAGTACTTTGAATCATATGTGAGTCTTTCATGGGAAATATGAAGAAACCATAGGTGGTTGAAGCTTGCTACGAGGGACCACGACTCATAAGGGAGCCTACGAGTTGTAGGTTAGCTTCAAAGCATAAAATAGAAGGCACCAGTAGTGCCTACCATTTTCTCAAAAGAAGCACAAACAAAATACACCATTGTAAATTCTTAAGCACATAAAAGAAATAAAAGATACTCGGCATATATGCAATCACTCAGTAATATCAGAAATGCAAAACAACCACCATCCCTAAGAGTCGAACTCACTTTAACATAACGTCAAGCATAATGCCAATAAAACACTTTCAAAGCTATTATTTGATAACAACAAGATATTCCATAGAGATGCAATTGTCATTCAAATCATTTCAATCAAGTCCAACAGGTTAAAGCATATGAAATATACCCACACCTCCTAAATTCCAATCCCAACAATAATGCGCACACTGGTTTGGCAAATACTATGATTCACATTTCATAAACCAATAATTTCCGCATTTACCATCGCCCACACAAGAATTTCAAACAAAGTTTGAATCAAAACAAAGTTTTCCAAAGCACACAAGTCCTAGGTTTTGTGTCTAGAACAAAAATCACAACATGGCATGATTAAACATGGTCGAACTTAGCATACACTTAACTAAGTAATAGGCTCACCATAAAAGAGTGCTAAATTTAACTATGACGCTTACCAATCGATCGAAGAAGCAAACCCAAGCGAAGAGAATCAAAAATCACACTGAAACCCTAGAAAATAGTGGCTTCACCAGAATACATGCCGGAAAATGATATGGGTAGTCAGGATTTTTGTTGGAAAAGAGAAATACGGAGTGAATTGGGAAGGGATCACTAGTCTTAGGGTTTGGAATTGATTTTAGGGCACAAATGTTATTTTAACACCTTATATTAGTAAACTGGGTCATGACATAAAAAGCTGCTCATTGGGGCTACGAGAGGAGACTGGCCTCGTAGTAGGCCTAACACTTGCAAAAATTTAGGAATCATACCAAGACACTACGAACTCCACTTACGACTTGTAGGTCCTGAGTCGTAAGGTTGGTTCATAGTATCTGTACCAACTTTTGAGGCCATATTGATAAAATGAGGAGAGCGGTGACTGGGAAGGACATCGGGACTAGGACAGAGTTTCTGTAGTGGATTGCTAGCAAAATTTGTAAGGCGGTATCAAATTGACGTGGGTCACAAACCATGCAGATCCAATTGTGAAAGCCCACCTCTCATTCCAGGCCATGTTTTGGGCCTGAATTATTTCTGAGCTGATACATGAGGCTGCTATTCGGACGAACACCTCACTGTTGTTTCTAGTTCTGGTTCATTGATTATGCAGTGCATCAGGTGTTCCTATCGACCCCCATCGGGACCCTCATGTAGAGGCCACACGCACCATGGATCCCATCCTGATAAAGGCTGATGAGAATCTGGTGGCCTTACCATAAACAACTCCTCCTATTTCAAAGCCATTACCAGTAGAGCCTCCGACTCAGAGTGCACCTCCAGCTACTATTGGCACTACTCCAGTTTCTACAGGTCCCATGCTAGCTATATACATCGAGTCCACACTATCCTCCAATACTCTGGCACTAGCAGTCGCTTCGTTACAGGTTGATTCTATTATTCTTATTGTTTCTTTTCAGGCATTGTTACGCAGGATGGCTTTGGCAGAGTCTAGGCTTTAGGCTTTATCAGCATGGGTACGACCATGGATTGATCACACCGCATGGGACTCAGAGGAGAGGATGAAGGCATTTTCCTGCGATCTGGTAGGTAAGCGAGTTAGAGCGGTGGATGCCTGAGTAGATGCCTTCGAGGCGAGAGTCCAACGAAAAATTGAGGGAGCTCAGACCGCTGACACGAGTGTTGTGACCAAGGAGTTGGCCAAGTTTAAGGTCGAATTATTACAGATGTTGGCATCTCATGTTGCAACCCCAGAAGTGGCACCAACAGACAATGAGGCATTTGAGTGGCTAGCCGACCATCCAGACATCCATGGAAAGAGGCCCAGTAAGCATGATAATGACCCAATTTCAGCCCCAAAGTGGTTGAGACCAGAGGAAGAGCCCATACTAGAGTTGGTAGTGCAGGAGTCGCTATTGTTGGCCGCAATTCAGAGAGATCGGGAGTAGCACACCCCAGAGGGAGAGAGTACTTCCAGTACTACTATAGAGAAGTTGATGCCCTAGGACCCCACAGAACAGCCAGAGATCGGTGCTTGATGCACCATGATGTTTGACTTCTTTTAACCCTAGTTCTTATTTTGTCATGATGGATATTTTATTCTCTTATTGGACAATCTTTTTTTTGTGTTGGTTTTTGGATATGTTTGAATATTTCTAGTTTGGATGTTACTTTTACTTTTACATTGGATGTTAATTTTTGGTTTTTAATGTATGTCTGTATATTTTTCTATATTATCATATTTTTTTCATTCTTGTCTTTACTTTGAGGAAGAAGTATCCTATTTTGGTGGGGTGTGGGAAGTTATGGATTAAGGTGAAGTCTGAGTAGTCTCAAGTCCACAACTTCCCCTATTTTTGATCCCAAGATTTTCTTGCCGTTATTCTTTTTCCTTGTGAATGTTTACTTTTCTGTTGAATCGGCATGTTTAGGTAGTGTAGATAATGTCTAAATTCATAGTAGTGTTATCTATTTGCATACACATAATTTTTAGATGTATTTTTAAAGTTATGATGAAATATTACGTACCTTCAAAATTTTTGAGATTGTAGTTATTGATACGTTCATAAATATTTGAGTATCTAGTTATGTTTGTTCTGACATTGTCAAGGTAAGTTGAGACTGAAAGTATGACCTGTGAGTCTATACTTGATTGTGGATGCAATTGTCATGTGTGTTGTGAGCTTATTTTGCTGCATTCATGCATCTTGTATGGACCCACAACTTGCCTTAGTACTTTAATATTGGTTTGGTGATGCGGTGGATATGAAAAGGATCTTAGGTCTTTGTTCATTGAGTGAACACACTTTTAGCCAAAATGACCCACAGATGAGTGAGTGAATCCCTTGTTCCAAACTTTTGAGCTTCTTGTGTACTCATTCTTTCTTGATACCTTGCTAGCTTGACCTTGTTTAATGAAATACCTCAATATTGGCCCTGGTCTATCCTTGGACATGTGAACCTTAATTGAGGCTAAAAGCCTAAGTTGAGGGTGGCTACAAGTTGTGGCCCTAGTATGAGGAATAGATATTGTGTACTTCACCTCAAGCTAAAAGCCTAACTTGAGGGTGGCCCTTATTGTGGTAAAGTAATAATAATAATGTGGTTAGCTGGAAAATCAAGAAAGAAATGAAAAAGTATGAGCAGAGTGAAGGAAAAGAAAAGAAAAGTGCCTTGAGTTGAGAAAAAGTAGCAAAAATGAGTTTGAAATCAAGGTACAGCTAAAAAAGTGAATGAAAGCACTAGAGAAAAGTTCAAAATAGGAGAATAAGGGTGAATTTATTAAAAAAAAAGGGGGGGTTGGATTATTAAAGCAAAAAGTGTTGTTAAACATGGTTCAAGGATAGCTTTTAGTCACTACTTGCCCAAAATACCATACCAAAGCACCCAGAACCAATTGTTAGAAGCCTATAGGTCCTAAAGTGATCCAACTCCACTTTATCACCAAGCCAAAGGATGGGTATAGAGGCAAGCCTATGGTGTTAGTCAGTATGCATGAATTTTAATTGTGAGAGTAAGAATATTTCCTCAGTACCTGAATTCTAAATTCTTTTGAGTGAATATAAGGGACTTCAAGAATGTTTCTTCAGTCCCTGAATTCTAAGTTCTTTTGAGTGAATTTAAGGGACTTCTTTCTAGTGAGGGCATTTGCACCACTTGTGTAGCATATAACTATACTAGCGCTTCTGATACGGTTGATGCTCCATAGCTTGTCATAGTTGGATTGCCAGGTATATCATTATGTTCTTATTCTACTTAATAACTTTGCAATCCTTCTTTGAAAATGGCAGTTGGGTACCTGGATCAAAGGAGTTATTGTATTTGCCATTGGTATAGCTACTATGTATTTCTCTTTGTCTATGTAGATTGAGTCGTCGCTTAAGGACAAGCAACAATTCGAAGTTGAAGGTGTTGATGTGCTATCAACATAAAACATATTTGATGCCTAAGACAAGGGATTTTGTGAGTTCTTAATGCGACTTCTTATGGTTTTTATGTGTTTCTATGTTGTTTTTGCAGAAAAGTTAGGTTGGCATGATTTTGAAGAAAAGTTATAGATTTTGCTGAAGCTTATGACATACGAGCATACCTAGAAGTCGTAGCCTAAGCTACAAGTCATAAGGTATGCCATAGCAAGAATCAGAGACCAAAAATTCAAAAATCTGCTAAGTGGAGGTCACCCTTATGAGGCCATCCTACGAGTTGTAAGTCTCACCACGACTCGTATAAGAGGACTCGTAGAAAGAATAAGAGAGCCAAAAGGTTGGACCAAAAACTGAAGGCCAAGACTATGAGAAGAACATACGAATTGTAGCTCAAGCAATGATTCATACCTATGGATCGTACTAATTTTTCGAAGATGCCAAGAACCTGATACGAGATCCCAACTATGACTCATAGGTCATCCTATGAGTCATACTTGTGAGACTTATCAGTTGTTAGCTATCTTTTCTGTGTAAATTCTAGGGTTATTTTACAAATACGATATATATTTTAAGTTAGGATTTTAGAAAGAGAGTTTGACTTTGAGAAACTTGATCATTATCCTTTGAATCTTTTCTTAGTTCTTTAGTTAATGTATCTTTTTTCTCTTGGAAAAACCCATTTTGGGGATTGCAAATCTTACCTTGTATTCATTGTTGATCAATCAAGCTTTTGGGTTTGCAACTTGTGGTACCTACATTCTTTAGTGCTTGCGGTAAAACTCTCATTTATGTCTTGTATTAGCATGTTTTCTTGTTTCGCCTTAGACATGAGTAGCTAAGCACCCACAACTTTGAGTTGTGGGAATCATGGGTAATTAATTTGAAATAACCTAGTTTTATTGCATTTCTACGATTGGGGTTTGCATGTATTGTCTATTTCTCTTCATTATGATTGTTGTTTTGTGGTGGCCAACATCAAACCAAGATAGTGACAAATAGGAAAAGAGAAATAGATGACAGGATTCGATTGATGTGTTTTCGTCTAATCAACCAAACCTGACCAAGGGGAGGTTGACTAGGACAATTGGTAATGGTTAGTAGGCACGTCATGGTGAAATTCGACCTTCACCTTCATAAGAGGGCTAGAAGAACCTAAGTTACTATCCTACATGTGAATTTCCATTTGTAGTTCTGTAGCCTAGGGAGTTGACACCATGATGAACACAATTCTCAAGTTGTCCCTAAAATTGAATGTTTCCTCACGTTTTTGTTTAGTGTTTATTTTATTTTGTTTTTGAATCACAAACCCCCTCCCCCTTTAGAGATTTTATTTATTTATGATTGAAATGATAAGTAATAGATTCTTGTAGTCAAGCCCTGTATTCCCTGTAGATTCAACCCTAACCTTTAGTTAGATTAATTTCTGACAGCGACCGCTTTCTTATTGGAGTGTGAACATCAGACGTTACTCGTAAATAACCTATGAATTTGAAGAATTTGTAGAAGACCCTAGACACGGTAAAATTGTTGTCAGCCAGTAACAGTGGCAACACTATAGCTCCTATAACATCCAGGGCCATAGGTTTCAACCTATATTGGTTCCAACCATATGTATTTTCATTTGAAGTCCTATGGTTTGGCCTATTTTCCCTTTTAGGCAGGTTTTCATCTCTACCCACATCTTAATCATTTCGCTCCATTGCTTCATCAATCGCGATATCCTCATTTTCTTGGGACATTCTTTCAATTCGGTGGATTTCCAAGTTAATTGGGATGAAGGAATTTCCTTGGCTCCTTATGTTGGGCATACAAACCTAGAATACCCTCCAAATGAAACACAACAAGAGAAACAAAAACAAAAGTAAAATAAAAGATTATCTAGAAATTAACATTTGAATTAACAACTAGTGAAATTAAGTCAAAACCTAGCAATATTCCTCGGTGATAGTGCCATAAATTTGAGGTTCACACTCAAATGGTAAAGCAGTCTATCACAACCCAAGCCTAGGGCCTATACAGGACACGATGAATGGGGAATCTGAAAGAACCCCAAGCAAGCCTCTTAACTTATCATTACATATCATTGGTCGCGGAAGCATATAAAAGGCATAAGAGTAAGAATAAGGGATAAGGGAAAGCTTGTATAAAATCATAATCAAGAGAGAGAGTCAATGCTCACATCATAGAATATAATATGTCTAACAAACACCTCTACTACATAAATAAGAGCGGGGGCCAAGATAAAGTAACCGTGCTCACCCTCAGAGTCAAAATTGAACATAAAGAAGAGTGTCTCTATACATAATAAGAGAAACATACATAAACATCCCCGGAATAGAGGACTCACCAACTAGCTTGAGTAGTACCGAACTAGCCACGTGGAGGAGGAGGATGATCAACTTGGGCACCTGTTCCTACATGGTGATATCATGTAGGCAAGAGTATGTGTTAGTACGTCTGAATGTACTAAGTATGTAGGATGCAATGCAACAAAACAAAAATAGGCATCATAGTCAAAGTGCATAACAACAGGGAATAGACATCATATAACAATATGGCCTGTATGACCAATCCTTTAGTAAAACATGCTTAAGTAACTCATGCTCATATAGGATATCATATGTGTAGAAGAGACCAAGCAAGATTTCCAAAGTACAAACCCCTTGGTAGGTTGATGATGATCTCACCCCATCACCCTGGTGGCAAAGTACAAACCATCCACATGGATGATGATAATCTCACCCTATCACCCTGGTGGCGAAGTACAAACCCATCACATGGTTGATGAGTACAACCCCCATCTCGGTTATCTGGGCTCTTAGTCCCACAGGTCGGGCATGGTCTGATGCAACACTTTATATAAAATTTATCATATACACCAGCTCTTTCCATCACATATAGTCATTCATATCATATCTCATGCTTTGGACCTTCAGTTCCTCAAGAAACCACATCCAGACATTTTATCAAACACTTAGAGGGTGTGTAGTGCTAGTGTAAAATCATGCAATTCAAGAGTGAAATTATGGTAAATTTGATTTAAAAGCTTCAATATATACTTGGTAACACTCTCAAGAAATAAACATCAAAATCCTTCACCAATCCTTTCAATAGATCTTAGATTCATATCTCAAAACATGGTAAAACTGTCGTAATTTCATATGCTCAAACATAGTATGCAGTGATTTTCATAATAATCAACACCCATGAATCAATCACCTTTAAATCATGCAATTTGAAATAAAAGGAAGCTTGGGAATCATGTATGAAAGGAACCCATGAAAGAAACCCACATATCATAGCTTTGGAGAGACTCTTGGTGAAGATTGAAAATGGAGGATTGAAGCTTGAAGGAAATCCTTAGATCCGAGAGAGGGTTTAGGACTTGAATTTAGGAGTGAAAATATGGCTAAGTTTTTAAGTGAGTATTAGGAATTGTTTAGGATGATATGAAGATGAAATAAGGCTAAGTATAGGTAAAAACATGTTTGGTAACACTTAGGCCCAAGAATTAAAAGCCTTGGACTGAAATCAAAACTGGTAGAATTTTAACACTAGTACGCGCCCTTGGCACGCGCGCGAAAAGCACACTGGAATTTGACATTTGAAAAATTAAAATTGCTAATTGTTTGCTCAAAAATTGGGTGTTTAGATACTTTTTCCCTTAATTTTGAATCTCTGAACAAGAATATGAAGTCAGATTTTTGATATCACACACAGATTTTGAGATATATAGAAATTGATATTACGACTTGCTATCAAGTATAAACCTAGCCAAAGGCCAGGGTCGAATGCACAGGGAATACAGGGTTTGACCACATTTACTCACCAATAATCATTTCAAGTATCAATCAATAGGGGAGTTTGCATGTTGGAGTGAAATAACTACAAAAAATTACACTAACAATCGCGAAGAGACACTCAATTTGAAGATCAAATTGGGAATTGTGTTCACTATGATTCGCTATCCTAAATACCCATGATAAAATAACTTCAATTAGGACATCACATGGAGGACGATAACTTAGGTTCTTCTAGCCCTTTGGTAAAGATGAAGGTTGAATTTCACCATGGCGCTTGGTTGGCAACCATGGTGTTCCAACTAACTATTACCTATTGTCCTAGTCAACCTCTCCTTGGTCGGGTTTAGTTGATTATATGAGAACTTTTTAATTGAATCCTGTCACCCATTTCCTATTCATATTCATCACTACCTTGGTCGGGATCATGACACTAGGTGGGGTTTGGTGTTGGCCACCACCAAACAACAAGAAATCTGAACGAAGATGGATAATACATGTAAATACCTAACTAAAGAAATACAAATAATCTGGGTTATCTCAAGCTAGTTAATCATGGTTCCCACAAGCCCAAGTTGTGGGGGTTTAGCTTTTCATAGCTTGGGCAAGATCACAAATAATGAATAAAATAGACATAGATGAAAGATTACCCAAAGAAAATGAAGAACAATAAACCACCTTGATTTTGGATTCACAAGCTTGAATAATGGAGTTGAATTACAAGTGATTCCAAATCCCCAAATTGGGTCTTCCAAATGAAACCCTAAGTGTCTACTCTAAACATTAACAAAGAGCTCTCTACAATATTCTATTCTCTATACAATCTCCTTCAATCATAAAAACCCTAACTTATACTATTTACGAAAAGACCTAAAAATAAATAGGAAAATTTGGTCGGCAACAGTTAGGACTCATAGGTACGACTCGTAGAGTGACCTACAAGTCATAGTCGGGCTTTCGTAGTCACACTTGGCATTTTGGATTTGACTGCTATGGTCCATGCTATGAGTCATTGTCTGGTCTATGACTCGTACACTAGGCTCATATGGCTGAACTTTAATTTCTCAGATTTTTATTTTTGGAAGTTGTTAATCACTACGGTCATCCCTTACGACTCGTAGCTTCTGCTACAACTCGTAGTAGGTCTTGTAGGTCCTCAAATTTAACAAAATCTGCTACTGTTCCCCAAAATTAGGTAAACCTGTATTTTCTGTAAAAACAAACATAAAACACATAAAAACCATAAAACGTTGCATTAAGAACACACAAAATCCCTTGTTTTAGGCAGTAAATGTGTTGTATTTTGACAGCACATCACCATCTCTATAGTATGCAATACTAACCATTACTTATAAGTCTCAGTCAACCTTCTATTGGCCTAGTTCGGATGATTAGATGAGAAAAAATCATCGAATCCTGTTAATCAATCTCTTTTCCCATTCGTTACTACTTTGGTCCAGTCAGTAATACCTGATGGGTCCTAATGTTGTCCACCATTAGAAAAGATGCAAAATAAAGGGAATTGATTAATACATGCATATACTCATTCCAAGAATTACAAACTACTCGTCTTAACTAAGTTAGTTCTTCATGGTTCCCACAACCCTAGTTGTCAATTTCGTAACTTATACTATGGGTGGATGAAGAAATTATGAATTAAGAAAAAACAATTAAACACTTACCCAATTGAATTAAGATCAAGCAAATCCAAGAAGAATGAGAATCACAAGCTTCAAGATCCCATAAGTGTTTTCTTAGTATCTTCTTTTCAATTATTGAGTTCTCCAAGTTCAAACCCTAAATTAATACTTAATAATGGCATCCTCCCTTGTATAAAAGTACTATTTAAAGTAATTACAATTAAGTCATAAAAAATAAAAATTAGTCGGCGGACTCCACAAAAGCTCTCTATGACTCGTAATGTGATTTACGAGTCAGAGTCGGGTCTCATAATCAGATTCTGAGATCTTGGGCTGCTCTTTTACGAATTTATTTTACGAGTCATAGACTGATTTATGACTTTTATTTCTCTCTCGTATACTTCAACTGCATCGCATTATCCTTCACTAGAAATTTTTACGAAACTCACTATACGACTCGTAGAATGCTTTACGACTAGTATAAAGGTCTCGAATAGCCGATCTTCAGATATTATCCTTCACTAGAATTTATCACGAAACTACCTCTACAACTCATAGAATACTCTACGACTCGTAGAGGGTCTCATAAATCACCAAAAACCAAAAAACTGTTGCAATTGTGCCCCACATCATAGCCAACCCGCTTTCTTGCAAAACAGAACGCAAAAACACATAAGAGTCATAAATGTCGCATTGAGAGCACACAAAATTAAGTTTGAAGCATCAAAAGTACTGTATTTTGACAGCACATCAACATCGCATGGCATGCATAATAGTCCCTCAAATTCATAACATTCATAATTTACATGGTTTGCCAAAAGGCCTTCATCAAGACAAGAAGATTGGTACACAACTTTAGTTAAACATGGTGAGTATGCATATATACTCAAAAAAATCTTGCAAAAATAAAGATTTAGGACATGAGAAGAGCAAATAAGGCCATTTTCTAACCATTTAAAGTTGCCTACTATAACAAAATAAAACTTAATCAGGGGTTCCTTAACCCTCATAAAAATCCAAAAATTTCGCACGACATTTCAATGCAATATAGAGTAGAAAGTTAAAATACCATAAATTACTTCATAATATCATCATATAGAAGAGTTCATAAAACTTCCGTAGATTTTCATGACTTAAACTTAGCTGAGGGAAAGGAATGGTTTAGATTTATGGAGGAAAGGTCTCTACAAATCAAAATCCACATACCTTGGTGTGATTAGAGAATAAAATCTTATGAAAGAATGCAGAGAACCTTAAACCCTAGCTTGGACTCTTCTCTTGGAGGATGTTAGACCCCGTAAATTAATTAGTTTAAGTTAATCGTTTGATTGGAAAAGTTAAGGCGAATATGGCGTAATTTAAATTAAGTAAATTCATGGTACTTAATTATAAATGAAGTGTATATTTTTACGTTGGGGGTCGGAAGTCCTCAATTGGGTTTAAATTAAAAAGTTTGTGGACTTAATTGGGAGCTAAACCAACTAGGAGCCCTTATGTGCAATTTTTAAAGAATTGGGGTCTATATATATGACCCCAAGTTCAAAAATATAAGACCATTTGGTCTTACTCAAAGTTGAAGCAAGAAAGGAAGAGAAGAAGAAGGGAAAGGGAAAGAGAAGGAAGAAGAAGGTGGAAACAAGTAAGTATTC
>JAOTQR010083803.1:0-37467 GCA_025774065.1 Solanum ossicruentum
GCCATATAAAATTATTAAGAAGTTCGGGTAGGTTGCATATGAACTAGAGCTACCCTAAGAGCTTTCAATGGTTCATCTAGTTTTTCATGTCTCAGTGCTTTGAAAATATATTGGTGACCCATCCCGTATGACTCCTATGAAGAGGTACCTATCGCTATTCTAGATCGCCAAGTTAAGAAGCTAACGAATAAAGAAATAGCTTCAGTAAAAGTACTTTAGAGAAACCAGCAAGAAGAAGAGATAACATGAGGACGCAATGAAATCAAAGTACCCTTACTTATTTGAAGGTAAGAGAAAGTCCAACATGCAGAATTAGGATATTAATAGGCACGTGTAATTGAATACTTATTGTGTTGTCAAAGGTTTGTGTAAATAAAGGTTTAAACTTGGTTAAGCTATCAAATTATGCCAATATTTGCGGACGAATGTTCCTAAGGGGGGGAGGATGTAACTCCCTACATCTGACAGTACAAGTACAATGCAAATGAAACATGATATGATTTGGTCAAATTATCGGTCATTTTTAAAAGTGCTAGAATTTCATGATATATGGGGATATGTGCGTCTGACGCTTAAGAGGGTCGAGTGTATACATGTTTTCTATCAAACTAAGGTGATCATGGCCTTAAATAAATTAAGAGAATTGAGGTTCTTGTAGGACTTAACAAGCTATAAGGTGAGTCACCTTCTTGCTTAGCTTAAATTGCTAGCTAAACGGAGATGAGGCCTAACGTCGAATTTGTTCAAATCCGATTATGAATAAAGTCTATGTTAGGGGTGTAACTTTGGCCCACGTTTTAGAATCATACATAGACTGTATTTTCAGCCCAAGAAGAATATAAAAACGGCCCAAGTACACCACAACCCACATGGCTAATTGGGCCCAAACTAAGTGAAGAGAAAGTTGGAAAATGGTCAACCGAAGCCCATCAACTTTGAGACCCAATTAGGCCCAAGTGTAAGGGAAAAGATTCTGCATAAATGGCTTATTAGTATGTACTAAAGTGTGGTCAAAAGTCCAAGAGTAAGTCGGAAAGAGACCCTTTATAAAGGGCTCAAAACAACCCCTTAAGTCATTTCACTTTGAAGAAAATTTTCAGCTTCCTAAAGACTTTTCTTTCTCTCCTCACATCACTTTACAAAGCAGCTAACACAACCCTCTAGGGTTCTTGAAGGGAACCTGAATCTTGGAGGCAAAGGTAAGTAATCATAGTCGTGTATTTAGTATGGTTTCTTCATAAAAAACAAGAAGTATATGCTAGTAGGTTGTGCTGGAAATTCTCGACAGCTTGTATTCTAAGGATTGTTGTACACCTTTCTTGTTAATTAAAAGGTTTTTATATTCTTGGTTTGTTGTATTATGAAGTAATACTTATGTATTTAACAAATGTTGGTTTTATAGTAATGTAAACAGGCTTCTTCACCACTTTTACAGTCCACAAAAGTGAGTTCTTATGGGATATCGCAATTGTGTTCTTAATACGAACTCGTAGGCCGTTGGATGGAAGACTATATTCTCACATACTTAATGACTGAGTTGTTACTGTTCTGAGACTAGTTCAAGGCTATTTTTATGTGTAGATGTGTTGAGAACAGTTTGGTGAAATTTGGAACGAGTTTGGAATTATCGTCGTCAAAATGGGGCAAAGGGGCGTAATGTTATGCTGTCCATTTGTAGGTTGTGTAGAATTGTTATGTGTTGTGTGTTGTGGGCTATTGTAAGACTGTTATGGCATTAAAACAGGATTCACATGATATGTCTATGATAATGTATATTAGAAAATATGATTAGGGGCGGAAATGTTGAAAGAATACACTCGGATTCATAATTATCCGCTTGCTTCCTGTGTGTGTTTTCTTTATTAGATTGGGCTGCCAAGGTGTATCTATAAGCTATTGATACTAGTTTTATCACCTACTCTATTGTAGATAAATATTTGGAGGAAGGGAAGGTTATGTTGAGGTAATAGTGATGTCGTACAACAAGGTATGTAAGGCTACTTGATTTCGCCAACACCGTCCCCGTCCTCAGACAACAGAGATAACATAGATTTTTAAGCTTTCTATTCCCCAAGAGGTTGAGTAAGGGGGGCAGTCAACTTGATCTATATTTTTCCCCTTCTTTTTCCGGCTAGAGCTTTTATGAAAGGGGAAAACCTTTTTTTCTGCATAAGAAGACCCATTTTTTCGAAAGCGTGGCTATAGAAGTCAGTCTTTCCTTAAAAAAGTATTGTTTGGCATGAAACAAGATCCTTCCTTGGCATATAAAGACGCTTACCAACTCCGACACAACTATTTAACTGTGTCTACACAATTGCACATGTTAATATGCTCCCATACATAGTTACCTTCAAATCGACATACATACATGGATACTAAGTTACATGGGTTCTCTTTGCCAAATAAAGTTCACGAGTTATTTCATCTCATACGCATTTCATTATTTATGTAACGTACTCTTTTCATTGTCATATTGCCTTGTATGATTATCTACATGTCACATGTTACATCTACAATCCTACAACTCTAATATTGTGACCACCAAAAGAATTACCTCAAAGGTAATTGAAAGATAAAGTATATTATTTATTGATCGGTGGTAGCTCGAGGGATTAAGGATGAACCTAGCCAGGAACGATCCTATCACCAGTGGTAGCCCGAGGGATTAAGGATGAACCTAGCCAGGGACGATCTTGATACAGTTTTACCACTGATCAGTTGGTCATTTGAATTATATGTTATGTACAGATTATACAGTAAAGGTAAAGTAATATAAAGAACATAAAGTACATGATGCCATAGTATAACTAAAGGTGGTCTCTTATCCTACACCAGTGCATAGTTTCATTTGAGTTGTTACTTCATATACAGTATTTCCTGCCTTACATATTCATTACATTATCTTGTCTTGACGTCTCTTATGGGGGACCTGCATTTCATGTTGCAGGTATAGGTGCTAGTAGATCTCCCCAGTAGAGTACAGGATATCCAGCTGTTGTTACCAAGCTCCAGGTTGCTTCGAGGCTTCGTGTGTGTGTCTAGAGCTTATATGTTTATATTGTACAGTTAGTCAAGGCAAGGCCTGTCCCAACCCTTTCAGATACTTTTCCTTATCTAGAGGCTTTGTAGACTATGTAAATTAAAGTGTGGTCATGTCTCATACCCTAGACATTGTGGTCCGAATGGCCTAACCATATGCATTTCCTTTTGGCACGTTATTACTCTTTATTTTCTTAAAGGCACATTGAAGGTAGAAACCCCTTATAATATGTATAGAAAGCACTTAGATATAGGTTGGTTCTCCCAGGCCTTGTTAACAACGGCTCCCAGTTCGCCCTAACGGGACTCGGGGCATGACAGTTCAAACATATATCACAAGTTCATTACAACTGATTTGGCTGTAAAATCTCGGGAAATGGGAGAAATTACATTAATTAATACTAAAAAGGGGAAAATCGAGGCCCACACTAAAAATATAGTATCAAACCTCATAAAATAATCTTCACATCACCCCGAGTCCATACTAGAAATTAAGCCCAAAATGGACCCAAGACGGCGAAGAAAAGGCCCAACAACAAAGTTTAAAACTTCACCGGGAAAACATTCATTCAAAATATTCTTGGTCAATATTCTCAAAAGCTGGACAAAATCAGGAAGCACCCAGGATACCACTACATCCCTTCGACACGTAGAACAATTTAGATACAAATTTCTCTTAATTTCGTTAACAAATGACAAAGATATTGCAATGTAAAATTTTCACTTATTTCAATATATTATCAATGAAATGGCTGAAATTTACCTCATAATTTATGTCAAATCCCAAATTTGACTTCACTACAACGTTCCTTGAAAGGAATTTAGTCACGTAGCCTTTTAGATCACTCAAATCGAATTAAAAATCGAAATTGTGATGTGAAATTGGGAGTAACAAAATACAACAATTACCTAGAATGCCACATATATTTAAATATAAGTACTACATATGGCTGACACCTTTCTGCCATGTGGTAGTGTCAAATTGCACCATATGGCAACAGGTCTGCCTGCCATATCATCATTCCTTCCTTTACCCTGCAATTTCATTTTTTCCTTGTTTCGAGCACATTCGATCTCCGATTTTCCCCAAAAAACTATGTAAACTTATGGATTTCAATGTTCCAGACCTAATGGAGTAGTTAGAATTTCAAACAGAGCTTTGTACAATAAAGTGAGGATCCCACTTCTTTATACGCAACTTTTAACGGAAAGCTCCCGGGGGTCAAATCACATTCGAACATCCCCGGGATCAAACACAAGGTCTCCCTAGACCAAAGTCAATGTTTTAGATCGAACCACACAATAACCCCCTTCCTTTGGGGTTACAAACCCTTCCCTAGGTTGATGAGTACAAACCCCCATCTAGGTTATCCGGGTTCTTGGTCCCCCATACCCCCGGATTGGGCATGGTCTCATGCAACACTTTATATAGAATTCATCATATTTATAAGATCATTTCAGCATCATATAGTCATTCATATCATGTCTCACGATAACCCCACTTCATCATCATTAGTCTACGATAAATTGAAGATCCCACTTCTTTATGATGCCATAATCAGATGAATGTATTCTTGAAAATGCGTGTTTATTTTGATAGATTGTTCTTATAGGCTATAGGTGAAGTCTGAATAACCCGTAATCTCCATTGAGCAATTGAACTTCAACTATGATAGATTAGGTGATGTCATTCATAAGGGTAAGTCGTCATTTGATTTAGTATATAGCAATCGAAACCATGTGAAGTGATAATCAATAGTTGAGTATGCATTGATGTGTTGTGGTGCGTTAGTATATGACTTTCGTCTATATGATCTGTAGAAAAATTGTCAAATTTTGAGTAAATGGATGAAAGCCCTTACTACTCACCATAGACAGTCATTTTGACTGCTTAAGTGATCTCGGCGATGAGCCTAGTTGTCATATGCACTGTCTTAATTGACTGATCTTCATGAGTGATTGCTGCAATTTTCTGCTATGAATCTTTTTCATCGCCAAATCAATTAGGTGTACAACAGAATGTGCATGAATATTACCAATAGTAACAGTAGCCAAAAGTCTGAAAACTGTGCAAAAAGGTGATGGTCTTTTTGACTGCAAAATCAGTTTAGTGAATCGCCGAGTATATTCCATGGTCAAGTTATCCTATCTGCCTCTAAATTTTTTTCTTTTGATTAAATCTTGCACCTAATTGTTTTCTGGATACCACTCATACTATGTTGAAGTATGTTTTGTAGGATGACCAAGCGAAAGCATATTCTAGCCAAGTCTACAAGACCACCACCTTCGTAAGTTGAGTCTACCCTGAAAAGACATAAAAATGAGTCTAGAACCGATGCCATACATGACTCCATATCACAATCCACATAGAGAACTCAAGACACCACAACTCCAAAGTTCCTAATTGGCTCAAGGCCGAAGGGCACAGGAATATTCTGGAGGAAAAACAGCTACCGACAGAGGGAATAATTGATCAAAAAATCTGGAAAGTCCTTGAATTCCACAATTTCTGAAGCTTTACCAAACCTTGAGAGCCATATGTTCCTAGTCTTGTGTGAGTTCTATAAAGCTTATGGCTAATTCATTCCCAAGAGCAGAAGTAAGGTGCCACTTGTTTTAAAACCTCTCGATGTTGTAGAGGTTTGGGGTATGTATGTCCCAGGTGGAGAGGCTGAAATTAATGATACCATATATTGAACAATACGTAAGTCCCATGCAGAGAGGCTGAAATTAATGAAATCTTAGGTAGAATATTTCAGAGTAGGAGGTACCTAAAAGAGCTAATGTATCTCCAAATTTTTGAGGATATCAACGCCTAGTTGGCCCCACTAATTACAGTTCCTGCTCCCTTGTGGTTGAAGGAAGGAGAAATTATTAAGAAGAAAGAGCTGAACGTACAAGCAAAGTTCTGGTTCGAAATCATTATTAGAAATTTGATGCCTTCCTAGAATGAATTGATACTTCACTATGCCAAGGCTGCATTAGTTGGTTGCATCATGGATCGAAAAAAGTTGAATCATGGGTCAATATTCACTCGAGAAATCCTCACTAGGTCAAAGCAAGAGCAAAGATCTTTTCCATTCCCAAGTCTCATCATGACTCTATCTAAGCAAGTCGGAGTCCTGAGGAACAAAAATATTGATTTGGAGGTGACTCCGCTAGCATCCACTAACATCCCACAGATTGAGGCCGAGTTCTTGAGGTATAAAGAGGACAAGGCTAGGAAAGAAGCTGGTTAACAAAAGATCAATTGTAGATATTGAGGCCCTCGAGTTTGGTGTTGCAAGTTTAAGAACTGAAGCAGGTATGACTTCTTCCTCTCCTACTTTACCCTGCTCTTCTGCTCCCACTCCATCCACAGAGGTTGAATCCATAGATGAGCAACTCTGACTCACTAGGGCCACTATTCTCGCATTTGGCTAATTGGCAAAAGTAGCTGATCTTCCGGCCACTAGGGTTGAGTCGTCTGTGCTAAGTTAGTTAAGATAGCCATAGCCAAGGCTTTTAGGCCATATGTAGAGGCTAAGGAAAAATAATATGTGTTGATAGAGGCCCACAAAATTGAGGATGGATACACTTGAATCAATGTTTGATAACCACGAGAAGGAGTTGGACAACTTGAAAGACAGAGTGGTAAATGTTAAGAAGACAGGTGGTGGCAGTTTAGACACATTGGATTTAAAAGACTATCTTGATGTGTTGAAGAAGAAGGTGACATCCCTTTAGTCTACTAATTTGAGTACATTCTTTGATAGGCTAGATGATCCACCACTCAAAGTTTGATGAGGCTGTGATACCCCAGGAGGATTTGACTTTGAAGGTTTCATGTGATTGCGGTGAAGAGAACTAAAAGATGTGCACCATAAAGATTGATTATGAGACATTGAGAGCTGACTGGAGTAAAGAGTATAAGGAGCTTCTAGATTGGTTAGAGAGCAAGATGGTAGATGTTGTGAAAGTGGCATCTATTCTGGACCAGTCCATGATAAACACATCTTGTGCAAATGAGTTTAATCCTACATGACTTGATATTTATCTTGAGAATACACCAGATGAGGGCATTGATGCCCCTGCAACCGCTTCTCCAGCTCCAATAGCACCACATCAGGATTGATATGACAAGGGATTCTCACAGTCACTTCTTTTTCTTATGTTTACTTTATGGTGCCCCTTGTACATTGAGGGCAATGTTTACTTTTTTATGAGGGGTGAGCTCGAGGATTTCTCTATCTTTTGGATGATTGATATTTTTATTTTGGATGAGACAATGGTACTTTATTTTGATGTTAATGCATTGATGGATATTAAGACAATTTTTAATTTTTTGGGTTGTAAATAAATTTTAGTTTGGCTTGTAATACACTTGTGTTTATTTTTGCTATTATTTCTTTTCTTTTCTTTTCTTTTTAGTGTTGAATGGATGAATGACTGCAAATTATGTCCTTGAATTTTAAATTTTGGCAAGTGCCATTCTTATATGATTAGCCGTTTGAATGTTAGTATCGTGTCTCTAGTCCTTAGCAATCCAGGAATTGATGTTCCATATTTTTTATTCGTATGGTGCCATGGACGATGAGCCTTTAATTATTAATTAGTCTTTTCTTGATAATTAAGTCGATAAATGGATTTGAGGAATCTTGAGTTGACTATGTGAGTAATTGAGCTTTGATATGCGATGATTGAAAAATTGCAAGTGTGTTGCTATGATTAAATGCAAAACCATTGTACCAACATGAGATTAGTTATCATGTTGAAACTCTTGTTTTTCAATACCTAGAACTTGCCCAATTTGTTTTGAGTTAATTCTCTATAAGGAGAGGACCTTAGGCTTTCTTTGGTTCTATTAGTTTGTTTGACCATAGTTACATCCCTTAACAACAAAATAAACCCTAAATAAAGCCCTTTTGAGCCTTGTTCCCTTCTTTGGCAACCTTGTAACCTTGACTCATGTTTGTGGAAGACAATTCCTTCTTGTTTCTTACCGATCTCCCCTTGAGCTTAAAATACTCTGTAGTGGCCAAAGGCTAAGTTGGGGTATTAGTAGAAAGAAGGAAGTGGCACCCATGAAAGAGTCAGAAAAAGAGGGACAAAAATGAAAGAACGATAGTGAGGAATCCTAGCAATGAATGAAAAGAAAAAGTGAAGAGCAATGCTTGATAATTGAGGACCCTCTAAAAATTGTGAAAAAGTGCAAAAGTGAGACACTTGTGATGATAAACCAAAAGCAAAAGAATTTTCAACAAGGAGATGAATGAATAAGGGACCACAAAGCACCTTTGAGCCAGAAAATAACATGTAGAGTTTAAGAAGGGATAGGCCACTACTGACCATATGCTATCCTTCCCAACATTTATCCTTCGTTAGAGTCCTAGCAAAGCCCTTTGGAATCCTTGTCCAGAAGAAAGTCAAGTGATCTCTGATTGAGAATAACGGAAAGCCTATAGGTTGAAGCTTACAAGCTATTTCTCGTTTATGAGTGTGAGAGTTGAAGAGATCCCTTGAAAGTAATGTTATAATCTTGAGTGTTAAGGATCTTCTTTGCGTGAAGGAAAATGGTGGTGCTTTTAGACAGCGATTAGCAGCTACATGAGCAATTTTGAACATAACCATATTTTTTTATTACTCCCTAGTCATCTTTTGAGGCTTCAAAATCATTTAAGTGGTTTGTGGAAGTTTGAGAAGGGATGATAAAGGTGAAGATGTAAATGTTGCTCCCTGTGGTCATGTTTGCAAGCTCTAAATTGGATAGATTGATGTTTGATATGCTTGAGAGCAATCAAAGACTTAAGTTGGCGGTGTTGATGAGTCCATATTTCATACTCATTTTGGGACTAGCTTGTGAAGAAACATTGCCCTTAGTGTGCTATTAATTCTAATTTCTAACAATATGAATGTGCCTTTACAGGAAATAGGACTGAAAGTATACAATTGGATAATACTTGGTGAAATCTTGTAAAGGAAACAAAAGTGTAGAAAGGCGGAGAAAAAAGTACGGTCTCCTCCCACATATTATGATATATTATGCAAGTTTGACTATTTCTATACATGTTTTAAATTATGCATTAATCATACATATCATATTGAGCTTATGTCTGAGGATTATAATTATGCATCATGGTTATTATGGCTTATGTACTTTGTTGTATTGCACCTTACATACTTAGTATATTCCAAGTACTAACACATACTTCTTTATCGACATGATCTAATCATATAGGGATCGTAGCTCCTATTCATCCTCCTCCTCTATGTGGCTAGCCCGATCCTTTAAAGACTACTATTGGTGAGTCCTCTACTTCGGGGACAAGATCAACTTTACTTTCATGCTTTTGTTAAGACATGTCTATTTTGGATTTTATATTTTAAGGGTGAACCCAGGAGATGACTTATCCTCCGTCTCACTTGTATAAGAGGTGTTATTAGATATAAATATTTATGTATTGAGCTTGACTCCTGTTATGTTATTGTAATTATGATGGACTTTGCTTATTCATTTTTTCCCTTCTATGCTTGTTTTATGTTTATTGATGAGATGGAAGTCCCAAGTCCCTAAATCATCCCCATCGCATGAGTCCAAAGTCTCGCTTTCCCTTAGAATTATATGTTACTTGCTTGTTGCTTATTTATACTTTCACAACCAAAGATGTGCAAATGGTAATTCTAAAGAGGCTTGTTTGGGTTGCCTTGAGTTTCCCATTCGCCATGTCACTTCTAGACCCTAAGCTTGGGTCGTGACAATTATGAAGGACTTAGTGAGAGAAAGGAGACCCAAAATTCATACTCACATACCTTAGTAAGATTTAGGAAACCGAACTTGAAGCCTTTGGGAGAAATAGGATTTATGCATCTTTAGATCCCTAAAATGACATAGTTTAGGAATAGGATTTACGAAAATGACAAAATTGTCCTTAATTAAAACTATCGAATTGATAATACAAAAGCCCATTTACAAACCATGAATTGAACCACGGACTATAGTCCCTTTCTGTCCTATTAATATTTCCAAAATTTTTAGAACTAATTTGCTGAAACCAATACTACAAACCCATTCTGTAGTTTGTCCTTTGATCTATGGCTCCTGGTTGGACTCGCAGAGTCCTTCCACACTTAGCCATTTTTACTCATTTACGAGACCTCCTTCACGAAGGGCCTCTATGAGTCATAATATGGCCTATGGGTTTTCCTGTTAATTGTACATTACTTTTCAACAAACTCCAAATTTACTTCATATTAAGGCCCTCATCCACGAAACTACCTATGGTCTATCATCCTTTCTATAAGACGTCATTGGGTGTGTGAGTTATCCCACACTTGGAAATTTTTTTCCCTGTCTTGAAGTTCATGTTTAAGAACCGACCTATTGGCTGTAAGTCCATCGATGGGATAAAAGTCACCCTTGTGGACTAACTTTAGGTCAATTTCTTTACAACACTTTTTGCATTCTTAGGCTCCTAAATTAGGGGTCATTATAGGGCCACAGGGAGAAACATATACAATTCCACATTTGTTGTTCATCCTCAAAGCTTCCACAGACCACTCACTTAATTTTGAAGCCTCAAGAGGTGATTGAGGAGTGCTCCAGACATGGCTACGCTCACAATTGATCATGTATTTGCTAATCATTGTCTAAAAACATTACCATTTGCCCTCATACCAAAGAAGATCCTATACACATAATACTAGGAAAAAATTTCCAAGGATCTCTTTACCACTCACTTTTCTTATTAAGAAATTGCATATAAGCTTCAGTTATAGACATGCCTTTATTTTTAATCAGAGCTCACTTGATTTCATCTGGACTAGGATCCCGAAGAACTTTAATCGGGGCTTAATGTAGGGTGAAGGATAGCATATGCATAATAGTGGCTCATCCCTCCTTGAACTCTATGCTCATGAATTCTTTGATCCTTATTCTTTCTTTTCCAATTGACACCTTTTTGCTTTTCATTTTCCATTTTAGGTGTCTTCGTATTTGCACAAGCTTTCCGCAATTTTGGAGGCTCCTTTTTTTTCAAGCAATTTCTTCTTCTTTTCATCATTCTTCACTTTTTGAATCTTTTTTTTCCTCATCATTCAAGGACTCCTGTCCTTTCTTCATTTTCTTTTTACTTCCTTAACTTTTACATGGGAGACACCCCTTGTTCTAGCAACACCCTAACTCTAGCCTTTAGTCACTACTTTTGACCACTTAAGCTCAAGGAGGGAATGATAAAGAGCAAGAAGGAATTGTCTTTCACAATAAAATTAAAGGCTATATAGCTGTCAAAGAAAGGATCAAGACTCAAAAAGGGTTCAGTAAGGGATCAATTAAATGTCATTGGAGGCTTATGCGGTCAAGGTAGGGTAAAAAGAAACCAAAAAAGGCCTAAGGTCATTTCCTAATCTGGAATTAACAAAATCACACCTCAAAAAAAATTGGTCATGTTCTAGATGTTTCAAAACCTAAGTTTCGACAAAATCCTAACTCACATTGGCAAAATTGATTCACGTTCAAATAGTGGAAACACACATTCACAACTACGATCATCATATATTCAAGCTTCATACTCATATAATCACCCTAAGATGCCTCAAATCCATTCATGGCTTGATTTTTCAAGAAAAGAACTAATCTATGAATTAGTGCATTCTCCACATCTATGGCACCACTCTAATCAAAGCTATAGACTATGGATACTCAAATTGCTAGGAATAGAGACATTATAAACAAATTTGAATGGCTTTTCACATATGCATGGGGTTTGCCACAAATATTAACGACATCATTCGCCATCATTCATCCATCCAAATGAAAGAGAAAGAAAATTAAAATAACTACTAATCTAATACAGTCCAGATTAAACTATTATTTACAATCCAAAAATTAAAAATATCTAAAATTTCCATGAACAAAAACTAAAGTAAGCATTGTCTTATCCAACCCATAACAAAAACAGTAGTCAATCAGTATCAAGAAATATGGGGACATCTAAATTCTCACCCCCTCCTAAAAAGAGGACATTGTCCTTAATGGGCAAGAACAAAATAAAGCAAGCATAATAAGGAAGGAATGTGAATTCGAATCCCCCTGAACATAGTCAATCCTGATGTGGTGGTGATGGTAGAACTGAAGCAACGATCATGGGGGCATCAATGCCCATTTCCTTGCACTCTCCAAATAAATCATCAGCCTCACATGTAATGCCCTTATTATTAAATAATGTATTTACTAATGAATTCCCTCGAGATAATATCAATGCCTAGTTCATAACTCTTTGAGTTGAATTTATATCATTAGAGAAATCTGCTTTCCCGAGTCGTTGAAAGGAATGCGGGGGTTTATTTTAGTGTAATTTGTTTACTTTTATGCAATTATATATATTAAACAAGATTTGAAATATTTATTAATGTATAAGGAAACAAGGATTGAGAATACGGAAATTTGGGCAGCTACCTTATTAGATAGTTTTCTTTTAACTTGCTCTTAACATAAATATATTCTCCCCAAAAGTAAGTCGGTTTCAAGACCATAATAAACCTTATAAACTCACTCATGACCTTATATTTGACAAAAACACATGAGAGAAATCATATCCTAGGAGCAATGTTAAGAAATCCCCAACCCTTTGGTAAATTATTGAATTATGTCTTTAAGTTCTGTAGTGTGTAGTAATTGTGAAATATGTCATTGTATATAGCTGTGTTTTTAATGTTAAATATATTTTGGAAAGATAATTCACATACGTACAACTTTTATGTTTATGTGAAACACTGATTCTGCTTGTATGGTATCGAATTATGGGACGAAACACAGTGAAAGTTCAAGCCAGTTTTCTATTTGAGAAGCCTTCTGTGTACTGTTGTTAGTATTTTAATCATCTCTTGACGTGTGACCTATAATTTGTGATCATTATTAGTTAGCAACTGCAATACATGTATCTAAAACTCTTATGTTTATGGTGGGACCAAATTTGGTAAGTTATGGATTCAAAACAGTGAACGTAGTTTAGGACAAGTTCTGTCCAGATTTTTGACATAAGAATACCTGGGGGTGTTCTATTAGTGTTTCGATTATAAATACTTGTAGAAAGGGTATTTTGAAGTGCTTCTTGGTTGTTTACAACCTATATTCATATACCTACATTTTCATGTAGACTGGAAAGCCTAGTTTGTCAATTTCCTATTCAAAATCTAGTTACATTGAAAGGCAGTAAAAATGTTGAGAAAAGTGTGATTTCTAGGAATGGGACATAGTTTTAGTAGCCATCTTGTTAGTTTTTACCTTCTGAGATTGCTAACTATTAAATAAGTATTAAGGTGCTCATACTCTTGTATAATCTTAATGAAATTGATTGAAGAAACTGATGACGTATTGATCCACGACTTGAATTTGATAGGATTGGTTGCATGACAAAAGGTTCATGTTCATGTAAAAACTTGTTCTTGTGATCTTTTTACCTGCTAGTAAATCTGAATGTTATCATCCTATCTCAGCTATGCTCTTATTATGTTATCTTTTTGTGTTGATATATTTTAAGACTTGCAAGACACTTGCTTAATTCGTCCATTTCTACGGATTGCCCAACCATTTAATATTCTTGTGGACTTTGTCCTTCTTGTGGCTGTGACTTTGTCACTATTGGAATGCCTCTTGTTCGGATTGATTTCCAACTTGACTATGTATTTTTGGTTCTCCCTAAGTATGGAAGCCTTCGATTTTATGCAAGAACTATAAAGTCACTCGAAATATGTTTCTTGATTCTCTTGATAATTGGCTTTTCATCCTTCTTGATATAGGGCTTCGGTCCTTCGTGATACTTCAATATGTTTGGTGTGACCCTTCATGATATATGGCTTTGGTCCTTCTTGATACTTCATTATGTTTGGTGTGATAAAATGACATACATACTGGGCAAAACATATCATTTGAATGTCTTGCAAAAATTGTTCCAGTAACTTTTGATACTTAGATCTTTAAATATCATACTTGATACTATTGATTATTTGTTTACTTGGTCTATTTACTACATTCCAATTGTGTTGCCCTTTGTCTTAAGAAAGTTAAATTGAGGAATCTAAAGGTTTCAAATTTTAGCTTTTACACCACTAAGCTTTATGCTTAGTAATAGTTGTTTCTATCATAGGAAATACCCGACATGATGATTAAGGGTGGCCATTGAAGATAAATTTTAGGGGCTATGCAGAAGATCACATTTGTATCTAGACATATATTTTTGCAGTTTTGGGATATGTACATGATTCTCCTATTGCATATGTATGTACAAATTTGAAAGGCTAGTGTAAATTTTGAAACCATGGGTTGTAACATAAAATTTTTGCTTGTTTAGTTAAATTAGAGTCGGCGAGCTTATTTTTGTATTAAATTACAAGTTATTTTCGGGTGATTGTATGAAATGGAAATTAGTAAGTTTTATGTCTTTGTATTTTAACATTAGTAATAATTTTCAGCGTTTACTATAATAGTATGGACAATATGTAAAAATGTTGCAAGATATTGGTTTAAGTTATTTTGGGAGTTGCTCACTCTATAAACTGGAACCCGAAATAAACTGAACTACCTCTAGGACAAAATCTGGTACATATAACTATTTTGGATTCATTATTAAACTATATTTAATGCGCTACATATTAAACTCTCAATATTTTATCAAGTACTATGTAAACTTAGTCGTACAAAAGTGGCATGCTCCCATGAGGATCACCACATCATGGGCTCATGCTTCTGTACATTGAAGTGCCAATCATGGATGTGTCCTTGAGGAACTCCTTGGTCACTTCTATCTACTTTAAGTCCTCAAGTTCCACCTAACTTGGCTCTTCTCTTTAGGCCTTTTTTCAGTCTCTAAGGTACCTATTATATTGACTTCTTTATCACCCTCACCTGGAATATCAACTCCTATCATGCCCTCGGAAACCTTATTTCTATCAACTCTAGATAGCACTTCCAATCGATTCGAAAAAGAATTTATGTCTATGGACTTCAAAGATACCACCTCTGCTTTTAACAATTCACTGTTAGCTTTTACGGTCAATGAGCCTTCACTCCCACCTTCTCTCTTTTCCACAACAGTCCGCCTCACAGATAAACTTGCCAACTCTTTCCCATGATCCTCAAGAACCACCTCAAGCCTATCCATCCTCGACTTCTAATCATAAATCAACACCTTCTACTTATTTTCAGCCTCAATATGTGGGGCTAGGAAGTAGCTATGACCCTCTCAATCATCTCGTGCAATGAAGACTCAATTTGAGCAGCACAAACATCGGCCACTTTGGCTAACCATCCAATGATCTAGATAGTAGCTTTTGTGATCGAGGATTGGTCATCCTCAGCTTGAGGCTTACCCTATATATTAGGAGAAATGAGTAGAATAGAAGAGGAAGGTAATGAGGGAGAGGAAGAAGATATACCTACCTCGTGTACCAGCTCTACAACAACGGACACAAGGGTCTCAACATCAACTAGTAGTATTTCGTCTAATGGCTTCATCCTAGACCAATCTTCTTCATCCCTTTGGAACTCAAGATCTATTGACCGGATATCAATAAAAATGATAGAGTGGTCTCTGAGTCAGTCTTTTTGTTAATTGAGACTCGGTTCATTTGCACAAGGATGGGACAAGGCTAGAGAATAGAAGTAAAGTCTGGACTTGCTTTGCTTTAGCAAGGATCTTTGGGGTTATGATAGAACCAAGATTCAACATCCAACGATCCGTAATAGATCAAACCAATACCATCTTTTGATGGAAAAGAATTGACTCATTTTGAGACAATAAGTGGCCAATAATTAATACAAACCAATATCTCATCGGGATGTTTATTTCCTTCTTTTCAATAAAAGTTCCTTCCTCCAACCATGAAGGAGTTAGGATACCAATCAGCGGGGCCAACCAAGCTTTGATGTCATCAAACATCTTCAGTTACATCATGTCATCTAGGTCATGGTGGTGTCGAAATGTGCATACAAAAACATTATTTATATCAGTCTCACTGCATAGGACTTGCACCCCAAGAATCTCCATAACATCAATAGGCTTGAGAATGATTTTCACCCAACTTCTACTTTTAGGAATGGCCTTAGCATAAGCCTCATAGAATTATCTGACCCATCTTAGTATGTACGGGTCCCGCGGTATGGTAAAATACTAGAAAGTATGGAACTTTAGACTATACCATTCCTCAGGGTACCAATAAATAACTCCATCAATTGACAATCTCCTCTCCTCCAGGATTGTGCTAATCCCCTGAACTTTAAGTTTATTCAAGTATCTCGGGGCTATTGTCTCCTAGATTCATTGGGATATCTGGAGGAGAGGATCATGAAGGACTTTATACTTTACCAGCCATGGAAGTTTCCACGAGGCACGGAGTGGGGTTCATAAGTAGATCCAATGATGAGGTGTTTTGTTGAAGTTACATCTACGAACTGTCAAATGAGTCATGGAAAGTTGTACGAGTCATAGATGAGGTTTCATACTATAAGGATCAAAAGCTGAGTTTTCCCAAAAAGACACCAGAGAAAAGCCTATCCGAGCCTTAAGTATAAATACGAACTACAGAAAGGTCTCAAAGAAGTTGTTCCCAAGTTTAAAGTCTGATGTCACCCAAGTTACTCCTTCTTTATAGAGGATAAAGCTGTTGTTATTAGGAAATAAAATCTAAACAAGGTTAGGGTCTAACCCACAAAGAATACGTAGACTGAAGACAAATTCACTAAAATACGGTCTTAGTAGGTAACTTACTCAATTCCCCAAAAGGAGGGGTTATTATTAATCAATAAGAAAATTAAACTATCACGAGAGAAAAATCAATAATAGAGAGCAACTAGGATATTGTATTCCATATGATTCCCCAACTCAGTATACTCAAATAACGTAATCCTTGTCCAGTGTATAGCATGCAGGATGGTACTTTAAGTTCGCCAAGCCCTTTGGTCAAAAGTGAGAGGTGAATTTCATGATGTGACATGACCCATCTCCATAGTATATATTACTAGCCATTTCCTATAAGTCCAAAAACAACCTCCCTTTGGCCCAGTTTGGTTGATTAGACGAGAACACATCAATCGAATCTTGTTAATTAATCTCTTTTCCTATTTATTACTACCTTGGTCAAATCAGTAACACTGGGCCGGTTTTAATATTGGCCACCATCAGAAAACATGAAAAATGAAGAGAGTCAATCAATACATGCATATACACTTTCTAAGAATTGTAAATTATCCAGTTTTACTTTGTTGGTTATTGTTGGTGCCCACAACCCTAGTTGTGGATTTAGCTATTCATACTTTGCATAGATGAATAGATTATAAATTGAAAAGACATAATTAAACACTTACACAATTGAATTAAGATCAAGAAAATCCAAAGTAAATGAAAACCATAAGCTTGAAGATTGAATTAAAGCACAAGTGTTTCAAAGACTCTCTTACAATTTTCACTCTAAAAAAATTGAGTTCTTTGTGCACAAAACCTAAAATACTGAAAACTCACGTGAACTACCCAGAACATACAAAATATAATCTAAAAAACTATTTATAATAATTAAAATCAAGTCCTAAACAAATTAAGAAAATTGGTCAGCAAACTCCACAAAAGCACTTAAGACTCTTAGTGCCTTCTACGGCTCATAGTCGGGGTCTTTTATTCAGCTACTGGAAATTTGACTCCTCCTCTACGACATCACTTCATGGCATGTAAAGTAGTTAACGACCCGTAAAGGGGGTTTTGTCTTACGAAATTCTTGCAAGTCCATTTCTCTAATCCATAGGGCACGAAAAGTGGTTTACGACTTGTAAATTGCTCTATGACTCATTTGAACATTCGTAGATTTTAATTTAGCAATTATCCCCTTGCTGGAATTCCTCACGAAATACATTTACAATTAGTAGAATGATCTACGATTCATACAATGTCTCATATAACAGCAAAAACTAGTAGCTTCTGCAATTTTTCCCCAAATCATAGACAACTTGTAATTCTGAAAATCTAAACACAAAAACACATAAAAAAACTAAAGTCGCATTGAGAACACACAAAATCCTATGTTTGAAGCATTAAAAGTGTTGTATTTTTGCAGCACATCAACACCCTCTTGAAATTGTTGCTTGTCCTCAAGTGATGACTCAATTCTATATAGATAACACAATATAACACATAGGCCTCAACTTAATGGAATACACACATACATGCATGAGACCATGCCCAATCTAGGGGCGGGATTGTCTCTGGAAATTGCTTTTTTACGATTTTTAAATTTTGCTACGACTTCTCTTAAATCGGGGTTAGACCTATTTTTCACTGAATTTGACCTCCTGAACAAGAATGTGAAGTCAAATTTTAATATCACTCACGAATTTTGAGATATATGGAAATTATAATTTCGGTCACTTCCGTGGCACATTTTCGGACACTTTTTGGGATCGTTTCAATATCTCCCCCTTGTGAACATTCATCCCCGAATGTCAAAGAAATGAATATGAGAGATGAAATTATGATAATTTCATCCCACATAAGGATGCAACAATGCACTTAAACATCATTTCAGAAATCTCAACAAAAGTGTAAAATCATCATGAACTTCTCAATTTAAACATGAATGTATGCAATGACATGAGGGCGGAACAAAAGAATTGAGATCATATAAAGGACTTAGAGCAATACCTTAGGCTTGAGTGGAGTGGAAAAGATAAGGGTATCACTTTTATATATCCACTTCGGCCTCCCAAGTAGCACATTCGACTTGTTGGTTCCTCCAAAGGACCTTAATGGAAGCAACTTCCTTGTTCAACCTCTTCACTTGTCTATCCAAGATCTCTAACTTCTTCATATGTCAAGATGTCTTCAACTACCCCCATGACGTTAAGAGGCACAATAGCATTATGATCACCCATATACTTACTCAACATAGACACATGAAAGACCGGATGAACCAATTCCATTTCTCTAAGCAAATCCAACTCGTAGGCCACCTTATCAATCCTTCTCATCACCCTATAAGGACCCACATATATAGGGCTTAACTTACTCTTTATACCAAAATGGACCACACCCTTCATGGGTGAAACTTCCAAATAAACCCAATCACCAACCTAGAATTCCAGACCCCTTCTCCTCACATTAACATAAGACTTTTGGCGACTTTGGGTTGTTTTCCACCTTTATCTTATCATCCTTACCTTCCACATAGAATGCATAACCAGATCTAGACCCAATAAAGCAACCTCTCCAACCTCAAACCGCCCAACCAGTGAACTAAAACATCTACCATATAGAGCATCAAAAGGAGTCATACCAATACTAGAATGATAGCTATTGTTATATGTAAACTCAATCAATGGAAGATGATCATCCCAAATAACCTTAATCTCCAATACACAAGCCCTAAGCATGTTCTCAAGTTCTTGGATAGTTCTTACGGCTAGACCATCCATTTGAGGGTGAAAGGCTGTACTAAGCTTTACCTTGGTCCAAGACCTCATTAGAAGGACCTCCAAAAGTGTGAAGTTAATTGTGCACCATGATCCTATATGATGGACAAAGGAACCCCATGCAACCTCACCAAGTCATAAACATACAACCTAGCAGAATCTTTAGCCCCATATGTAGTCTTAATTGGTAAGAAGTGAGCCAATTTTCTCATCCTATCCACCACAACAAAAATGGAATCAAAAAGCTTCCTAGTCTTGGGCAACCCAACCATAAAGTCTAAGTTAATCTCTTCCCACTTCCAAGTAGGAATATCTATGTCTAGGAATAGGCCACCCGACTTTTGATGTTCGGCTTTGACTTGTTAGAATCTATGGTAGCGGGAAAAAAATTTGGCAATGTCCCTCTTCATGCCTCCCCACCAATACACCTATTTTCCATCCCTATACATCGTAGTAGACATGGGGTGCATAAAATAAGAAGAACCATGATCTTCATTAAGAAATTTTTCCTTTAAGCTTCAACATAAGGCACACACAACCTACCTTGGTACCTAGGGGTACCATCTCCCCCTTGGGAGAAAACCTCCATCTTACCATCTTTTATGGATGCCTTCAATTCCAATAAAGTAGGGTCAGGTCATGCTTAGCTTTCACCTCCTCAACCAATGAAGATTTAAAACCATCATCAACAACAACACCCACATTATAAACTTCATCCAACCTAACCCCCAATCTAGCCAACTGATGCACCTCCCTAGGTATCTTTTCGTCACAACCATCAATATGAGCTTGGCTACCCATAGAGACCCTAGTCAAAGAATTCGCCACCACATTAGCCTTACCGGGATGATAATGTACACTCATCTCATAGTCCTTAAGAAGTTCTAGCCACCTTCTTTACTTCAAGTTGAGATCTTCTTGGGTGAAAACATATTGGAGGCTATTGTGATTACTGAACACATCAAGATGCACTCCATACAAGTAGTGACACCAAATTATTGAAGCAAAGAATATGACATCTAACTCAAGATCATGGATAGGATAGTCCTTTTTATGCACCTTTAGTGGACTAGAAGCATAGGCTATGACATTACGATTTTGTATTAGAACACAACCCAAATCAACTATAGAAGAATCACAATAGAAAAAAAAAACCCTCTAGCCCTTCTGGTAGTGACAATATAGGAGTAGACACAAGCTTATCTTTCAAGGTTTGCAAGCTCTTTTCACACTCATCGGTCCACACAAACTTAACCTTCTTTTGGGTCAATTTTGTCATAGAAGAGAACCCATTAAAAAACCTCCAATAGTAACCCACTAAGCACAAGAAGCTCCTAATATTCGACGGGGTCAATGGTCTAGGCCAATTTCTAATCACATCTATCGTTTTAGGATCCATCTTAATACCATCCCCTGAAACCACATGACCTAGAAAGGAAACTTCTTTCAACAAAAATTTACACTTCTCATATTTAGCATATAATTTCTCTTCCCTCAATCTTTGCAACACTACCCTCAAAATGACCTATATACTCCTCCTCACTATGTGTGTAGATCAAGATACCATCAATGAAGACCACAACAAACGAATCAAGGTAGGGTTTGAAGACCCTATCCATAAGATCCATGAAGATTTCCAGTGCATTGGTCAACCCAAAGGACATCAGAACAAACTCAAAATGACCATACGTAGTCTGGAGGCTGTCTTGGGAATGTCACACTGCCTCACCTTCACTTGATGATACCCGGACCGATGGTCAATCTTAGATAAGTGGTTAACAACTTGCAATTGGTCAAACAAATGATCAATTCTTGGAAGAGAATACTTATTCTTGATGGTGACCCTATTAAGTTGTCGGTAGTCAATACACATTCTAAGAGACCTATCATTCTTCTTCTCAAACAACATTGGTGCTCCCCAAGGTGATTCGGTAGGTCTAATAAAACTCTTCTCCAACAAACCCCTCAATTGCTCCTACAACTCCTTTAACTCCGTACGGGTCATACAGTAAGGGGGAATAGAAATGGGTTGAGTATCGAGAAAGAGGTCTATGTCAAAATCTATCTCCCTTCTGGGAGGAACACCAGGGAGGTTATTTGGAAAGACATCAAAAAAATCATCTACAACCGAAACTAACTCTATAGGAATGACCTTGGACTTTACATCCCTAACCCTTACAAGATGATACACACAACCCTTAGAATTCAACTACGCACTTTAATGCAAGAGATGAATCTACCATTAACTACCACATCATGACTCTCCCACCCAAGGATGGGTTCATTTGAGAATTGGAATTTGACCCTACAGGTTCTACAATCAATAGAGCTATAGTATGCTTGCAACCAATCCATCCCAAGAGTAACATCAAAATCAAGCATTTCTAACTCAGCAAGATCAGAAGGTAATATTTTATGCAAGATACAAATGGGACAATTTCAATAATCCTTTCTAGAAATAATAGATGCACCAATAGGAGTAGACACCTCATATGACTCACACAACAATTCAGGCTCAACATGTAACATTTTAGCAACAAATGGTTAACAAAAGAAAGAGTGGTACCTAGATCAATCAATTCATACACATCAAAATCAAAGACTTTTAACATACTGATAACAATGTCGGACACCTCATCAACCCCTTGCCTCCCATGCAAAATGTAAAATGATTGTGCCTTCGGGCACCACCTTATTAACCATCTCTCCCCAAAGGGAACACATTGGCACCTTGGCCTTGAGGACTAATATCCTTATCATGACCCAAGCCTAGGGCCTTGATATGACCGGCGAATGGGAAACCCAAAGGAAACCCAAAAAAGCCTCATAGCATATCATTACACATCCTTGGTAGCAGAAGCAATTAAAATGACAATGAGAAATAAGCATAAACAAGGGAATTGGGACTAACAAAAAACCTTCATATCATAACATCAAGAAAAAAGATAGCCAAGACTCATAACATATATACATATTATGTCCATCAACACCTGTAATACATAGATGAGAGAGTTGACCAAGACAAGCAACCGCCTCATAGTCAATACATAACCAAAAGAAATGTAGTCTTAATACATAGCAAGAGTTCATTACCAACGTCCCCAAAGTGGAGGACTCATCAAAAATCTTGTAGGACAGTGAAACTAGCCACGTGGTGGAGGAAGATGATCAAGCGGTACTCTAGTTCCTACATGGTTACATCATGTAGGCATAGAGTATATGTTTGTACACTTTCATGTACTAAGTATGTAGGATGCAATGCAACAAGAGATAGGCGTCATAGTCAAAATGCATAGAGATAAACAATTTCTAGAATAATAACTATATGGAATATATGATAAATGCTTAAGTAAAACATGCCCACATAGGACATAACATATGTATAAGAAGAGACCATTAACTATAGGTGGATCATCACACACTACCACCCTTGGTGATTGAGGTACAAACCTAGTTAATAGGTTGGTGGATTATCGCACTATACCACCCGTGGTGTCGGAGTACAAACCCCTAATAGGTTGGTCAATTGTTGCACCCTACCAGCTATGGGGCTGGAGTTTAAACCCCCTGATAGGTTAATAGGTACAAACCACCAAAAAGGTTGATGGATAGTCGCACCATAGCACCCGTGGTGCCGGAGTACAAATCCCCTAATAGGTTATCAAGGTACTAACCCCATGACAAGGTTACCCAGCACTCATCCCCCATGTAGGGCATGGTCACATTCAAACACTATATAGAGAATACCATATACATGCATTCACTTCATCATCATATAGCCATCATATACACACATTCATTTCATCATCATTTCATCATCACATCATCATCATATAGTTATTCAACTCATAATAGATGCATTGGATCTTCAATTCCTCAAGAAACCATAACCAGATATTTTATCAAACACTTAGAGAGTGTTTAGGACTAGTGTAAAACCATGCAATTAAAGAGTAAAATCATGCTAGAAAATTTAATGTAAAACCTTCAATAGATACTTGGTAACACCCTCACATATACATCAAAACACTTCATCATGTTTTACAATAGACCTTGGTTTCATGGCTAAAAACATAGCAAAACAGTCACAATTTCATAAACCCCAGCATAGTATGCAGAGATTTTCATAATAAATAAGACCCATAAGTAAATCATCTTTAAATCATGCAAATTTAAGTAAAAGAAAGCTTCGGGATCATGGGTGAAAGGAACCCATGAAAGAAACTCACTTACCTTAGTTTTTGAGATGAACTTGATGAAGTTTGGAGATGGAGTCTTGAAGCTTAAGAGGGAATCCTTAGATCCGGAGATGGTTTTGAGACTTGAGTTTAGGCGTAAAATATTTACCTAAGTGTTTGAATAAGTATTGGGGAATGTTTAGAATGATATGAGGGCGAAAAATGGCTAAATATAGGCACTTTCACATTCGGGAACACTTAGGCCCAAGACTTAAAATTCTTGGACTGAAGTCAAAAATCTGCACCAGTTTTAACACTGGTGTGCGGTGCGGATGGGACGCGTAAACCTCACCGGAAATTGCATTTTATGGAAAATCAAAATTGCTTATCATTTGCTCTTAAATCGGGATTAGACACTTTTTCCACAAAAAATGACCCCCCGAACAAGAATATGAAGTCAGATTTTTGATATTGTGTACATATTTTGAGATATATAGAAATTATGATTTTGGTCACTTCAAACACACATTTTTGTGCACTTTTTGGGGTCATTACAATCCTTATCTTTTTTTTCGATTTTGAGGACAATCTATTTCCTTATGTCCCATTTCCCCATAACCATAGCAAGCACTGGTATTCCTCAAGCATAGGCCACTATGACCCTTACCACAATTTGGACACATCAATAGGATCCATACCACCATCATGTTGAGCCCTTTAGAATCTCATTGCCGAACCTCCTATAGGGAGTAAGAGAAGATCTATGGCCTGATGAAACATGCCACCCTTGCGACTTTGGAACTTACCATCAAAATGGGTCCTCTTTGTCTCATGACTCCTCCTCTTCCTCAACTTTTCCTCCTCCATTTGTTAGGCATAGGTCATCAAATAGGACAAGTTCATGTCACTAATTAATATAGTAGACTGGCACTCAGCACTCACCTAGTCGGAAATACCCATTACAAATTTATTCATCCTAGACCTTGAGTCGGCCACTAAGTATGGAGCATATTTTGAAAGTTGGTTGAACTTGAGGGCATACTCCCTTGCACTCATAGACCCTTGTCTCAAATTCATAAATTCAATCAATTTGGCTTCCCTAAGCTAAAGACGAAAGAACCGATTAAGGAAAGCCGCCTTTAACTCCTCCTAAAGTACTACATTGTTGACCCCCTTCTCCTCTTTCCATTGATTGTACCATATTTGTGGTACACCTTTGAGTTGGTAACTGCCAACTCTATCTTATCCTCCGACCTCACACCCATGATAACCAAAATCTTGTAGACCTCATCAATTAAATCTCGAGGGTCCTCACTTACCCTTGAGCCATAGAATTCCGAGGGATTTATCCTCAAGAAATCTCTCACAAGAGATGCCAATGTAGGAGCATGAGGGGCTTAGGCCCTATGGTTGTCTTTGTTAGCCACAACTTGTGCAAGCAAAGTGAGATCATCCCAAAGCTCTCCATTAGCCGGTTCCTCCTTGGGTGTGCGTGCTCTTCTTTCTCTAGTATTAGGCATGATCAAGCATGGCAAAGGAGAATCGTTATGGGAAAAATCTTACCTCAACTTCTATAGCACGGCATAAAGTAAGAAGAAGGGAAATATTTCTTAAATGTCTCAAAGCCTCTTGCTCATAGTTGTTATGCACAACACAACTATGAATAAGACTCTAATCGATGCGGTGTGTTGGATGCCAAGGACTATTAAAAACCTTGTTCTTTGATACAACATTTATCACGACCCAATCCTAGGGTCTAGGCATGACACAGTGCATGGGGAACCCAAAGGGACCCCAAGCAAGCCTCTTAACATATCAGTACACATCCTTGGTCATGGAAGCAAGAAAATAACAACAAGAGATAGTAAATAGGGATAATCGGGGCTAAGGGACCTCTTTCACATCAAAAAAAGGAGTGTCAAAGCTTGTAGCATAATACGTATCATGTCCAACAACACCTTTATTACATAGATAAGAGCAGGTGCCAAGACAAGCAATCAGGCTTACCCTCATAGTCAATACATACATAAAAGAAGGGCAGTCTTAGAACATAGCATAAGATCATAAACATCATCCCTAGAATAGAGGACTCACCAACAAGCTTGGGATAAATCATACTAGCCACGTGGAGGAGGATCAAGCAGGGCTCCGATTCCTATATGGTAACATCATGTAGGCATAGAGTATGGTCTAGTATATTTGAATGAACTAAGTATGTACGATGTAATGAAACATTAGGCGAACATAGGAAAAATTCATAATAATATCCAATAGAGAGAATGATAACAATATGACATATATGAATGATGCTTGAAGTAAAACATACTTATGTAGAACATAATACATGTGTGGCAAACGACCATCAGTATAGGCTTTCAAGGTACAAAAACCCCTCGATATGGTTAATTAGGTACCAAGCACTCAATATGGTTATATGGGCCTACAACCCCCCCCCCCAATTAGGAAACCAAGGTACATACCCCTTGATATAGTTAATGAGGTACCAATCCCTTTATATGGTTATACAGGCCTAATACCCCTACTAGGAAACCAAGGTACTAACCGCAAGATGTGATTATACGGGCATACTATCCCCTATACTAGGCAACCAAGGTACCAACCCCTCGATGTGGTTACCCGGGCCTACAACCCCCGTAGCTAGGCATGGTTGACTCAACATACTATAGAAGTTCATCATGAAGTTAACATATATACAATATACTTTCATCATCATAAAGTTATTCAACTCATAAGACATGATTAGACCTTCAACTCAAGAAATCATAACTGGTTGTTTCATCAAATACTTGGCAGGTGGGTAGGGCTAGTATAAAACTATGCAATTCAAGAGTGGAATCATTCTAGGAAATTTGATAGAAAACCATCAATAGAGACTTGGTAACACCCTCAAACAATATACATCAAAATCCTTCATCAAATCTCACATTAGATCTTTGATTCATAGCTCACAACATGCTAAAATAATCACCATTTCATAGACCCCAACATAGTGTGCAGTGAAATTCCTAATAGATAAGACACATGTGTAAATCAACTTTAAATCAAGCAATTTTAGGTACAAGAGAGCTTGGGTATCATGGGTGATAGGAACCCATGAAAGAAACCCATGTCTTAGCTTTGGAGAATAACTTATGAAGATTGGAGATGGAGACTTGAAGCTTGAATGAGAACCTTAAGATTCAGATGAGTTTTGAGACTTAAATTTAGGAGTGAAATATTTGGCTAAGTGTTTGAGTGAGTATTAGGGAATGTTTTGAATGATATGAGGGTGAAATAAGGCTAAGTATAGGCATTTTCAAGCATGGGAACACTTAGGCAAAAAACCTAAAGTCCTTGGACCATACAAGAAAAGTAGTGCACAAAATACACTGTAGCGTGCCCTTGGTGCATCGCGCCAGGGGCGCGGACCATCTCTCGAAATTGCATTTTTGCAATTTTCAAATTTTGCTACGGTTGCTCTTATATAGGGGTTAGACTTATTGTCAACTCAATTTGATACCCTGAACAACATATGAAGTCAAAATTTCGATATCACGCATGAATTTTGAGATATATGTAAATTACGATTTCGAGACACATTTTCAAGCATTTTTTGGGGTCTTATATGCGATGTAACTTGAAGAAAATGAGAGAGATGGTTAAGTATAAAACACTTGGTTGCTGGAATTCTCATCAAAAAATGGGTCACAGTGGTTGGAAATTAAAGGGGGGTAGGTTAGGTACAATTTGTAATATTAGGTTAAAAGTGGGATCAAAATAACTTGGCCCCTGTATATATACTCTACCAATTCAACTGATGTGTCATACCCTAAAATTCCATTAACGCAGACTGACACCCATTTCCGATAAGGCTCGGGAGAACCAACATGTAACTATGTACTTTCTATGAACGTTATAAGGGGTTACCATATTCAGCATGCATTCAAGAAAGTGAACAATAATAACAAGCCAAGTCATATATGACTTGGCCGTTGGAGCCACAATGTCTAACATATGAGACATGAAAACACTTTACTTTTCATTTTTACAAAGCCTCTAGATATGGAACAACATTTGATAAGGGTTGGGATAGGGCCCACCTCATGAATAACTATACAATACCAAAATATAAGCTCTAGACAAACAAACCCCGAAATAACCAAGAGCTTAGTAACAACAGCTAGATATTTTGTACTCCTACTGGAAAGATCTACTAGTGTCTGTACCTGCAACATGAAATGTTGGTCCCCCTAAGGGACGTTAATATGAGATAATGTACTGAATATGTAAGGCAGGATGTACTATACATGAAATACGAAATCAAATGAAACTGATGCACTGGTGTAAGGATAAGAGACCACCTTTAGTCATATTGTGGAATCATGTACTTTATGTCTTTTTAATTACTTTACCTTTTATTTAATGTATAATATGTGCACAACATGCAACACAAATGACTAACTGATAAATGGTATATTAATATTGGGATCGAACCATGCTAGGGTTTCCTTTCACCCTTGGGATACCCCCCGAAGTGGGATCGACCCATGCTTGGTGGTTCTTCGACTGCTGGCTACCACCCACCAAAAAGCAACTTACTATATCTTTCAATTACTTTTGAGATGATTCTTTTGGGTAGTGTTAATATTGAAGTTGTAGGACCATAGATATAGCATGTGACATGTAAAGAACTATACAAGAAAATACCACAATAAAAAGTGTAGGTTAAATAAATAATCAAATGCGTAGGAGATGAAACAACTCATGAACTTTCTTTAACAGAAAGAACTCGTGTATCTTGGTATCCAAGTATGTGTGCAGATTTGCAAATGACTATGTATGGAAGCATATGAACATGCAAATGAGTGGAAACATGTGTTTTTGTTATGTCGGAGTTGGTATGTACCTTTATGTACAAAAGAAGAATCTAGATTTCATGCTAATGTAACACAAAATTGTGTAGCCTTAATACCTCATTATACGACCTGGTGATTAACTCGAAGTAACCTCCTTTTTCCCCAAATACTTATCTATAATATAGTAGGTGATAAAACTAGTATTAGTAGCTAATAAACACATCTTGGTAGCCCAATCTCATAAAAAACAACAAACGGGCAACAAGCATGTAATTATCAATCCGAGCATATAGTTTCAACCTTTCCGCCTCTAATGGTATTTTCTAATACACATTCTTATATATGTATTATGTGCACCTTCTTTTAGTTCCATAACAGTCTCACAGCAGCCTACAAAGCACATAAAAATTATACACAACATACAAGTATGCAGCGTAACTTTACGTTCCTTCGCTACATTTCAACGTCAACAATCCCAAACCTGTTTCAACATTAACCAAACTGCCCCCAACATATTTACACATAAAAACAATTCTAAAATAGTCTAAAAAAAGTTCTTAAAAAAGGTGGAGGATGTGATACCATAGTTCCTTAAGCAATTAGTCCATAATTTCTACTAACAATACATTTAGGATAACACACTAAGACTCGGTTGTTTACGTAGAAAAAAATAGTGTAACGACCTTTCTACCTCACTAAAATAGTAAAAGTTATTAAAAAAAATCAAACTCCCTTCATAATCAAGCCAATGAAGAAGAGAAAATCTCCCAAATAAACAAGAAATATGTATAACAATCTTTCGAACGCATGTTGTCAAAACTTTCAGCACAAGTATAATCAGCCTAGCCTCTTACTTTTCATAAGAAAATAATATTAAGCACATAGATATCTTTACTTAAATTTACCTTCAAGGTGCAGGGCTTCTCAAAGAAAACTAGAAGTCTCTTGTGGCTTCTTTGCAATGTTAATAAAGAGTAGAGAGAAAGCTTTGAAAAATCTGATTTTTTTCCTTGGTTGAAATGACTTAAAGGTGCTGCTTTTAAATCCTTTTAAAGGGAAAAGATTTGTTAAATTTCTTTTGTATTTTAAACCTTATATTATCAAGGTGGTGATGCAGCATCTTGGACTTTTCACATGTGCCTAAATGGGTCTTAAATTGTTGGGCCTTGGCTACCCACTTTTCAGTTTAGGCCCAAACAATCAAGTGAATGGTGAATGTACTTGAGCCCTTGTATTATTCATCTTGGACTGTAAATATTGTCAGGGCTAAAGTTACACCCTTAACATGGACTTAATTCATTATCGGACTTGGACAAATTTGGTATCGGGCCTCATCTTCGTCTAGCAAGCAATTTTATGTTAAGCAAATAGGTGACTCATCTACTAGCTTCCTATGTACTACAAGTACCTCACTTCTCTCAGTTTATTTAAGGCTACGATCTCTTCAATTTGACTTAAAAACATAGATACACTCGACCATCTTAAGTTTTAGACATACACATCGCTGTTCTAATTTGAGATTCAAGCACTTTTAAAATGGGAGCTAATTTGAGCAACATATATCATGTTTCATATGCGTAGGACTAGTATATATAGTATGTGGGGTGTTACATCCTCCTCCCTTTATCTAACAAACCCATAAGTGCCCGAAAATGTGCCTCGAAAGTGCCAATAATCGTAATTTCCTTATATCTGAAAAATCGTGCGTGATATCGAAAATACGACTTCATATTCATTATCAAGGGGAAAAATTGAGTGGGGAGTGGGTCTAACCCTGATTTTAGAGCAATCGTATCAAAATTTGAAAATCACAAAATGCGATTTCTAGAGAGGTTTTCGCGCCCATGGAGCGATGGGTCAAGGGTGCGCCTCTGTGTATTTTTGTGTCAACTTTTTTATCTTAGTCCAAGGATTTTGGGATTGGTCATAAACCTCCCTATGTGTAAAATACCTATACTTAGCCACATTTCACCTTCATATCATATAAGGCATTCCCCATTACTCTTTCAAACACAGACAAATATTTCACTCAAAATTCAAGTGCCAAATCTCATTCCCAGTCATAAGGATCAAGCTTCAATTTCACATATCAATCTTCATCAAGTAGTTCTCCAAAACTAAGGTATGTCAGTTTCAGCCATTAGGTCATTTTACCCATAGTGCCCAAGCTTCCTTCTTACCTAAATTACATGTTTCTAAGTTGATTTTACTTATGCATCTTCCATTATGAATTTGACTGTGAACTATGTTGGGGTTTTGTAAAAGTGTGATTGTTTATGCATGTTTTGATCCATGAATCTAAGATCTATTATGAGTTTTGATGATGATTTTCAATGAATTTTGCAATGTGGTATTACCAAGTGTTGGTGGCTTGATTTACTTTAATATTTCTTACATGATTTCACTCTTTAATTTCATGATTTTACACTATAATTACACACCCACCAAGTGTTTGATAAAATGTTCAGTTTAGGATTCTTGAGCTATTGATGATCTACTGTATTTCCTATTACTTGTATGACTTTACGATGATGAAAGGATGGTATATATGTGTTTATTTCATAAAAAGTATCTATAGTGTTGCAAGTTAACAACACCTAGTTGAGGGGGTTATAGAGCTCAAACACCAAGGATGGCGGGGTGAGACTACCATCAACTAATTAAGGGGTTGATACCTCAATCACCAAGGATGGTGGGGTGAGACAACCATCATCCAATTGAAGGGTTGATACTTCAATCAGCATGGATGGCAGGGTGAGACCACTATCAACCAATTGAAGTGTTGATACCTCAATCCCCTCTCAAAGGGAATGGTAGGCCTTGGACATGATAGTCTCTTACTACACATATAATATTTTCTGTATAAGCATGTTTTATATGCATCATTCATGCATGCCATGTAAGGACATGGACTAACACTGTGAAGTATTGTCCACCCTTAGGCCTAGCCCATCATGTATTTGTCCCTTTAGGCTCACTCCAAAAGGTGTCTCACAGTATATAGACCAATTTATTTACTTATATGCTCAGCATCTCTCTTGTGTTTTGTCGATGTGGGACTTCTCATCTCAAGATGGGTTATTACATACACCCCCTCTATGGACTCATCGTACTTGCTGAGGTTTGGCCTACCGCATGGGATTCGCCAAGACTCAGTAGTGAGGTTTGCCCTGCCTCATCGGGATTCGCATAAACTCAGTTGAACTCTAACCCACATCGACAAGGCTAACACAAGAGTGGATCTAGTACCACATATATGTAACAACTCATCTTGAGATGAGAAGTCCTACATCGATAAAACATAAGAGAGATGTTAGGTATATAAGTAAAAAGACTGGTATGTATACTTTGATGCGCCTTTTGGGGTGAGCACAAAGGGACAAATCTGTGATGAGAGACCCTAGGTATAGGGATTCCGTGCACCCTTACAATCTTATTAATGTATAGTTCTACTAACCTCTCAAGTGAATAATCCATCCAAATTGCTATGAAGTGAGCACTTTTTTCGTTAATCTATCCAATATCACCCATATTGCATCATGGTTCTTTTGAGTGCGAGGAAGTCCAGAAAAAAAGTATATTGTTATTCTCTCCCATGTGCATTCTGGCATTGGAAAGGGTTGGAGGAGCACAACTGGAACTTGATGTTCTGCTTTTACTAGTTAACAAACTAAACATTTTGAAATGTACTCCACAATGTCTTTCTTCATACCATTCCACCTGTAGTATTCTTTAAGGGTCTGCTACATTTGCGTACCTCTAAGGTTCATGGCATATGATGAAGTGTGTGTTTCATTCAAGATTTATCTTTTTTGTCTTTCATCATTAGGGACACACAACCTACCTTGATAAGATAAGATACCATCCTCTGTTAATGAAAAATCATGTTTTTCTCCATCTTAAATCGTTTTGGTCAGATTCGTGAGTTTCTCATCTAACTTTTGTGCTTCTCTAACTTGTTCATGCAATGCAATTATTACTTTACCTTTACTGTATATTCTATGAACAACATGTAATACAAATGACCAGCTAATCAGTTGAAAATCTATATCGGGATCGGCCCATGCTAGGTTTTCCTTTCACCCATAAGCTACCCCCCGTTATGGGATTGGCCCTTGCTAAGTGATTCTTCCACCTCTCGGGTTACTACCCATTAATAAGCAATATAGTTTATCTTTTATTTAACTTTGAGATGATTCTTTTGTTGGTCATAATATTGGAGATGTAGGACTACAGATATAGAATATGACATGTAAATAATCATATGAGACAATATGACAATGAAAAAAGTATGTTACACAAATAATGAAATGCGTAGGAGATGAAACAACACATGAAATTTATTTAGTAGAAAGAACTCGTGTATCCTGGTATCCAAGTATGTATATAGATATATTGGAACATATGAGCAAGTGAAAGAATGGAGAGGAACCATATAGGATAAGAAGCCACCTGGGAGAGGGAAGAACACATGAGGACCTAATATCCACACTTATTTTGAGATTAGCATAAGATAAATTTCGAGATGAAATTTCTTAAGGGGGAGAAAGTTGTAATGTCCTTATTACTAAATAATATAGTCACTTTTAAGAAGGGTATTTCCTTAAGATGAAGTCAATCCTTGCTTCATAACTCTTTGACTTGTAATTTGTGTCGCAAGAGGAATTGAGTTTCGTGAATCAGAAAAAGAGGGATTTAAGGAGGGATCGTCTTGGTGAATTTTATTATTTGTATGAAAATATGCACGTTAACAAGCCTTAATAATAAGTATTATGTGGGAGCAAAACAAATAAGGAATGAAAAAGGAGTCTTGGGCAGCCACTTTTGGGTAGCTCTCTTTAAGTTACTTTACATAATATATATATATATGTGTGTGTGTGTGTGTGTGTGTGTGTGTGTGTGTGTGTGTGTGTGTATGTGTGTGTGTATGTGTGTGCGTGTGTGTGTGTTGCCCAAAGTTAGGTCGGTTTCAAGACTTATACTTACCTTATAAACACCCCTTATATTTGTATATTTGGTCAAAATCACGAAAAAAAAGTTACTTCCCTTAGGCAAAAATCAAGAAGCCCTATCCTCTGGTAAGTAGATAAATTCTATCTTGAAATTTTGCAATGTTTAGTAGTTAGGGTATATCTCTTTGTATACAACTTTGTTTTTAGTGCGTAAATATGTTTTGGAAAGCTGATTCATATACCTAAAACCTTTGTGTTTATGGAAAAATTTGAATCTACTTGTATTGTTCATATACCTACAACCGTTTTAGATTCATAGCTTAGAACATGCTAAAATAATCATAATTTCATGAAACCCCAACATAGTGTGCAGTGAAATTCATAATAAGTGAGACCCATGAGTAAATCAATTTAGACCACGCAATTTTAGGTAAAATAAAGCTTGGGCATCATGGGTGAAAGGAACCCATGAATGAAACCCACTTACCTTAGCTTTGTAGAATCCTTGTGGAAGATTGGAGATGGAGCCTTGAATCTTGAATGAGAACCTTAAGATCCAGATGAGTTTTGGTACTTGAAATTTGGAGATGAAATATTGTCTAAGTATTTGAGAGAGTATGTGGGAATGTCTTGAATGATATAAGGGTGAAATAAGGATAAGTATAGGTATTTTCACGCATGGGAACACTTGGGACAAGCACTAGGCCTTGAACCAACTCAATCAAACTTGGCAAAAATAACATTGTAGTGCCCCCTTGGTTCATCGTGCCAAGGGCGCGAATGTATACTACAAATTGTATTTTTGAGATTTTTGAATTTTGCTAGGATTGCTCTTACATTTGGGTTCAACCCACCCCCCATTGAATTTGATCCCCTGAACCAGAATATGAAGTTGGATTTTCAAAATCACATACGAATTTTGATATATATGGAAATTACAATTCGGGGCACTTTTGAGGCATATTTTCGGGCACTTTATGGGGTCGTTTCAGTATCTCCCCCTTGGGAACATTCGTCCCCGAATGTCAAAGAAACATATACGAGAAGAGTCCTCACGAAGAAATCAGCCCCAACAAGATTGCAACAACACATTTAAACACCATTTTAATAATCTCAATGTAAGTACAAAATCACCATGAACTTTGTCAATATAAACAAAACTGCATGCAAATGACTTAGGCACTGGGAATGAGACATAAAATCACATAAAAGACTGAGAATTAGTACCTTAGTCTTGAGTAGGATGAAAAGGATAAGGATATCATTTTTCTATGTCCGCTTTGGCCTCCCATATAGCACTTTCAACTTGTTGATTCCTCCAAAGGACCTTAACGAAAACAACATCCTTGTTCCTTAACCTCTTCACTTGTCTATCCAAGATCTCTACTGGAACCTCTTCATATGTCATGTTGTCTTTAACTACTCCCACAACATCAAGAGGCACAATAGTGTTACAGTCACCCACACACTTCCTAAACATAGACACATGGAAGATCGGATGAACTAATTCCATTTCACTAGGCAATTCCAACTCATAGCCACCTTACAAATCCTTCTCATCACCTTATAGGACCCACATATCTAGGGGATTAACCTACCCTTCTTACAAAATTGAACCACACCCTTCATTGGTGAAACCTTCAATAAACCCCACCACCTACTTTGAATTCAAGATCCCTTCTCCTAACATCGACATAGGACTTTTGGGGACTTTGGGCCATCTTTAACCTTTCTCTAATCATCTAAATCATTTCAAGAGCGGTATGGTTCCCAATAAAGCCACCTGTCCAACCTCAAACCAGCCAACCATTGATCTATAACGTCTACCATAGAGAGCCACAAAAGGAGCCATACCGATGATAGAATGATAGCTACTGTTATAGGCAAACTCAATCAACAGAATATGATCATCCCAACTACCCTTAAGCTTCAATACATAAGCCCTAAGCATATCCTCAAGTATTTGGATAGTTCTTTTGGCTAGGCCATCCGTTTGAGGGTGAAAGGCCATTCTAAGTTTAACCTTTGTACCAAGACCCCTTTGGAAGGACCTCCAAAAGTGTGAAGTAAGTTGAGAACCATCCGATATGATAGATTAGAGCACCCTATGCAATCTCACTAACTCATGATTGTACAATTTAGCATAATCTTCAGCCTCATATATAGTCTTAACTGGTAGAAAGTGAGCTGATTTCATAATCCTATCAACCAATACCAAAATTCAATCAAAACCCTTCCTAATATTGGGCAGCCCAACCAAAAAGTCCATGTTAATCTCTTCCCACTTCCAAAGTAGGAATCTTTATGTCTTGTGTTAGGCCACCCAGCCTTTGGTGTTTGGCAATGACTTGTTACCAACTATGACAATCGGAAAAAATTTTTGCAATGTCCTTCTTCATGTCTCCCCACCAATACATATCCCTCGAATCTCTATACATTTTATTAGCACTGGGGTGAATAGAATAGGAAGAACCATGAGCCTCATTAAGAATCTTTTCTCTCAAGCCATCAACACAAGGCACATATAACCTACCTTCGTATCTAAGGGTACCATCTACCCCTTGGATGAAAACCTCCACTTTACTCTCTTTTACCAATGCCTTCAATTCTAACAAGGCGGGGTCACGATCTTGCTTAACTTTAACCTCCTCAACCAATGAAGATTTAGAACCATCAACAACAACAACACCCCCATTATCAACCTCTTCCAACCTAACTCCCAATGCAGTAAACTGGTGGACCTCGCTAGCCATCCCTTTTCCACCATCATCAACTAAGCTAGGCTACCAATCGACACCCTACTCAAAGCATCCGACACCACATTAGCCTTACCGGGATGATAATGTACACCCATGTCATAATCCTTAAAAAGACATAATCCTTAAAAAGTTCTAACCACCTTCTTTGCCTCCAGTTGAGATCTTTTTAAGTGAATACATATAGGAGACTCTTATGATCGGTTAACACATAAACATGCAGCCCATACAGATAATGATGCCATATCTTAAATGCAAATACCACAGCGTCTAATTCAAAAATATGGGTAGGGTAGTTCTATTCATGCACTTTGAGTTGCCTAGAAGCATAGGCTATTACCTTAGTATTTTGCATTAACAAACAACCTAAACCAACTGGGAAGCATCAAAATGCACAACAAATGCGCTATCCCTTTCGGTAGTGACAATATAGGAGCAAACACAAGCTTATTTTTCAAGGTTTGGAAGCTCTTTTCACACTCATTGGTCCATACAAACTTAGCATTCTTTTGGGTCAATTTTGTCATGGGTGAAGCAATAGAGGAGAACCCTTTCACAAACCTCCGATAATAGCCCGCCAACCCCAAGAAGCTCCTAATATCTGATGGGGTCAACGGTCTAGGCCAATTTCTAATCACATCCATCTTTTTAGGATCAGCCTTAATAACATCCCCCGACACCACATGACCTAGAAAGGAAATTTCTTTCAACCAAAATTCACACTTCTCATATTTAGTATACAACTTCTCTTCCCTCAATCTTTGCAACACTACCCACAAATCAACCACATGTTCCTCCTCACTATGAGAATAAATCAAAATATCATAAATGAACACGACAACAAATAAATCAAGGTACGGTTTAAAGACCCTATTCATAAGATCCATGAAGATCATTGGTGCATTGGTTAACCCAAAAGACATCACAACAAACTCATAATGCCTATACCTAGTACGGAAGGCCATCTTGCGAATATCATACTCCCTAACCTTCACTTGATGATACCCAGACCGAAGATCAATCTTAGAGAAGTGACTTGTCCCTTGCATTTGGTCAAATAGATCATCAATTCTTGGAAAAGGATACCTATTCTTAATGGTGACCCTATTAAGTTGTCGGTAATTAATGCACATTCGAAGAGACCCATCTTTCTTTTTTCACAAACAACACTGGTGCACCTCCAAGGTGATTGGCTAGGCCTAATAAAACCCTTCTCCAACAAGTCCCTCAATTGCTCTTTCAACTCCTTTAACTCCG